>VRLP01001295.1:0-136932 GCA_009660295.1 Lophius piscatorius | reverse complement strand
TTATATAAAGAGTCTGGTCTAGACCTGCTCTTTCTGGAAAGCACCTTGAGACAACTGTTGTTCTGAATTGGCGCTATATAAATAAAGATTGATTGATTGATTGATTGATGACTGACCGGTATATCTCACTGAATAAGGACATGTGAATGGATGTTTGACATACTTGGCCCCTCTGTATAAAACATGCTCCCTTTATTGCTCCAATTATAAAAACCTCTAGATCCCCCCTGAGTGATGTCTATTTGTCCTTTTTTAAATTTATTTTTTCACTTCTTTATGCTTGTTTTTTTTGTGAGTTCATGCTTTCCACCAAGATCCCCGTTCAAATTCCTTGTAAGTGTGGCTAACTTGGGTGATAACATTTTTTCTGATTCTAATGTTACTATTAAATGTTTGATTAAGGTTAGGGAAATATATTCTAAGAAGTGAATTAGTGAATTTAAAAGAGGGTTTGGTAACAAAAAAAGAAAGATTTCCTTTGTACATAAAACAAGTTTGTCAACTGCTGTCCATATCTGATCAAATATGGTATCTGGTAATGCCTAGAATTTTCCATAAAACTGATCCATGTGATGTATGAATTTCCTGTGTTAGTTCCAAAAGCTGTCACCCATTACTGATGAACAAGTTGAGAAAAGTAATTTTTATCTTTCACTCATGGCTCTTCCTTTGCATTGACATCGTTTCAGAGACAGAGGGCAGCACAAATCAATGAATCCTGATGTTTCTCTCTCTAATATCCACCTCCTAACACCGTAGAATAAAATGTATCAGAACAAATAAGGATTTAATCGATGCAGAGAGATAGATAGAGAGAAAGATAGATGTAAAAAAACTCAATGAAACATGTTTTGTATCATGTATGTATTGTTTTAGATACAACATCCACAATAAAATCTGATGATTTTTTTAAAATACAAATGTAAGAAACACATGATTTCTCCATGAAACATAAATTCCGTTTTTTTTAAATTGTACAAAATAAATTAAAGACACACAATAAGATTTAAAGCAAAAATGATCTACGTAAGTATTGTGGCAGAAAATCAGTGCAGAAACTATGAGTCAGCATCACGTCAAATAAAACACTGTGAAAGATTCAAGAATATGATACTCTGTTATTATCTATCTGTTTCTATTGTTCACCAAGTAAGCTGTACATCCCATATTTTTGCAGTGCCTGCAGTGCTGTTAAAAAGTATGTTGCCCCCCTCCTGATTCTTCCAAATTACGAGAATATGTAGCATAACAAAATAATAATTTCAAGTGAAAGTTGTATTTATTGAGCCAAACAAGCAAATCTCATACGTCTCACCAGCAGCACTCTATGCCGGAACGAAAATAAAATTCAATACAGTTTAGAGGGGGAAAAACGTGATTAAATCCATCAGTTAAATCTGTTTCTAGGGGTATGGCACTCCATAATGTCATACTGAGACAATTTACCTACAAATAGAGAAGATGCTCCATTGAAGGCTCATTCAGGAACTTCAATATTCAAAGACAAATTCAGAAGACCTGCAGGTAGCCAGAGTTTAAGGCTCCTACTTACAAAGACACTGGATATAAAAATGGCGTTGGTTAAAGCTTGTATGGATTCTTCCACTCCTCGATGTTGAGAGGATATCCTCTGGACTGCTAAGTGGAAAGATGTACTATTTGAATACAGGGCTTCCATTCCATCTGGTGTAAAGCAAACACAGAATTCCACTAGAAGAACATCAGACCTCCTGTCAAACATGGAGGTGGCAGGGTGACGTTGTGGAGAGCTGTAGCTGCTTCAGGACTATGAGGTCTTACCGTAAGGGATGGAAACATGAAATTGCTCGCCAACAGGAATTTCTTAAGGACTATGTCAAGTCATCAGTCTGTGATTGGTTGCAGATTCTTTCACAGAAGCACTTGAGTTATATAGTCCTTTTTTTCCCCCATGTAATGCCCTTTGTATATGTTCAATTTAGCTTTAAATGTCCAACACAATTTATCATGATATACACAATATGAAATAGAAGAAATCAGGGGGAGGGGTCCAATACTTTTTCCAAGCAATGTACATCAAATGTCTGTGTCTACTCTCAATTAGTGTTCTCTAAATAAAGTCTTCAAAACAAATTGGTCAACGTCATTGAAAAGCGACCACTAGTACATCATTATTTCCTTCGGTGCATCCTCTGTGGGCCTCTGCTGCTCCCTCCTCTGTGTGTAGGCTGTGTGTTCATAAAAATAGATCAAAGCAATGGCCAAAAGGGTCAGCACAGTGTACGGGATGACGAGCCAGTATCCAATCTTTATCTGTGATGACTTGTTCCTCAGTTCAACTTCGCCGGCAAAGGCCTCTACCAATTCCTCTGTCATGCTGGTGAAATTGACATTCAGAACAAATATGATGATGGCCAAGACGGACAGGCACGCTGCAGGAGAAAGTGTACCATTAAGTGCTGTCCGTGATCCCCTCCATTGTTTATCATCCTGTTCTACAGCTCTCACATGCCTTCAAATGTGTGTCTCTTACCGCTCACTGAACTGGAGATGTAGACGCCAATAGGCCCCACATAGGTCTGGTAAGGGTTGCTCACACTGTTGTAGATGGAGATGAGGATGCTGACGGCAGAAAACAAAAGACACAGGACCAAAAGGAGCACAACCAGACCGTGCAGGACTAAAGGGAGTGTTTCTTTGCCTACCAACTCAGCAATCACTACAAACAAAACAGAGCACAAAAACTTTATGTCATTTAGATTTAAGAAAGAGCATAAATCATTATATTACAGACACACACGCACACACACACATATATTTACACTTAACAGTTGTAACATTAATAAAGATGTTTTATTTAGGACAAATATTCACTTGCTGCCTGTATCCTGCCCACTGATAGGAGAGATTGCAAGGAGATAATCAATGCTGTACTTGACTTCACCTGTCGGTGGTTGTAATGTTATGGCTGATTGGTGTGTATGCATGCACATCCCTCTCTATCAGATGCTGAATGGGTGCTGATTGGTGCAGGTGCTCGCGGTTTTATGAGCTAAAGTAGCTCTTCTGTGGGATCTGACAATGCAAATAACCTTGTTCCTCGTGTTCATCAGTAACCCTTGAGTGCCCATGACCCTGTCACCGGTTCACCTGTTCACCAGTTCACCAGTTTTCCTTTCTTAGGCCCTTTTGGCTAGGTACCAATCAAGGCAGAACGGGACCAACAAACGAGACCTACAGTTCTGGACATCCTCTAACCCAGTCGTCTAACCATTACAATATGGTCCCTGACAGAGTTGCACAGATTCTTTTCCTGCTTCCAACACGTCAACCTCAACATGAAATGTTCACTTGCTGCCTAATTTATCCCACCCACTGACAGGAGCCACCGACAAACAGTTTTATTCTGACTTCACCTGTCAGTGGATATAATGAGAGGGCTGATCGGTGCTTGCCGTGCAGGTGGTTTTTGTTGTATTTGCCCATATGTCAGGATCTGTCAGTGACAGCAGATCTCAAAGAATGTTATGTCGGATTGAAACATACTGACCGGCCATAACATTATAACCACTGGCAGGTGGAGTCAGAACATTTTTGAATCTCTGTCTGTAAGGCATGTCAGTGAAATGTTTTATCAGGTATTAATGTTTTGTCAGGTTTTAGTAGTAATATATATGATGCAGGAAAGACTGATTTAAACATATTTTTTTACCACTGTCATTTGGGATCTCTATTGAACCTGTAAAAATTATAACAAAACTGTGAGCATGGCTACATTCTAGGGGCATGAGAGTAAAAATATACATCTCAATATCATGGCAGTAGAGGTCATATAGTCACAGAATATGACAGAATGTTAATGGGTTCTCTCTGGCTTCTTCCTACAGTCCAAAAGACTAACTATGCTTACACATACTGTAAAAAAATTATAAAATGGGTCTCAAGAAATGTCTTTATTGTCTAGGCCCATGATGTTTAATTCAAATTATTCAAAAAAAAAAATAACCTTGTACTTGGGTAACATTATTAAATGAAAAACCATACATTCCTAACATAAAATAAACAGTTTTCTCTAAAACAGGTGTTATTATTTCACCCCAGGAAAAAGGCTACAAACACATTTCCAGTCCTGACATTCTTCACAATGGGAAAGAATGGAGAACACAGCAATAATGTGAAAGTCAACCTGGAAGAAAACATGAACTCTACGCATTGTGAGGCGGATGGTTCGACTGGCTGAAGACTCTTCAAGGATTACAACTAGAGATTTCAGAGGTCATTTGAATTTCGGGGTCAGAAAGTCTCCCCAAAGTACGTAAGGGTAGCAAAAAAACAAGCCCCTGCTGTCATCCACATACAAAGTAAACCCACAGTTCACAAAACCACTACTGGGACTTTCAATGGAATAAGGTCATAGATCAGGTGAGACCAAAAAGAGCTTTTTGGCAAGAAACGTCAAAGGCGGGTGTGGCATAGCAAGAAAGTAAGCCATGGAGACAAGCACCTCATACCCACTGTGAAGTACGCTGGTGGATCTTTGATGCTGTGGGGCTGTTATTTATCCGAAGGCCCTGGACATCTTTTTAAAAGACATGGTTCCATGGACTCCATCCAGCAGATATTGGATGAAAATCTAAAAACCCCTGCCAGGAAACTTAAAGTTGTTTCGCATCTCATTTTGCGAATTTTTAAAAGGTGCATTTGAATTGTGTATGGTGTTGTACATGCACACAACAGCTTTTAGTAATCAAACAATAAAGTCCAGATCTGATCTTTGTGCTCTGACTATTCACATTCATGTTTCGATGTGACCCATATCTGACATCAGATCTATTCTATGACCCCTCATTTACAGCTAGCATGCTGCTAAACGATCGGAAAAGCTATCCAGCAGCTCCAGCCTGACCTCATCTGCCCTCTGAAAACGCAGACATGCATACATTGCGGTGTCTCTGCTTGAGTCATTTGTCTCACTAGCAGCAAATGGCTCATGGTATTCAAACCAAAATGGCGGTTCCACATGGTGTTTTGCTCTGAAGAATGAATACAACCTTTTGTCAGCTGATATGTGGTCACTAATCAGGTACATATCTAATGTCCGCTGACAGCGGTGTGACTAATCAGATCAGAATTCATGTGGCTCTCCTCCCACTGAGCATGCTCACATCAATGTTTTGATAGCAATGGTGGACAACGCCAAACACCCAACAGATAAGATCAGGTTCTATCAGGTCCATTTATCCTGTTCAGATTTGAGTCACTTTTGCCTGCAATGTGAACATAGTCTGAAGGCTCATTCCATCTACATACAGAAATGATGGATAATCTGGTCAAACATTGACATCAACACGTCCCTTATGTTGATGACAATGATGATGGGGGATGCACTGATAGTGTTTAATACTTAGAAAGTGACATTTTGGCTGAGAATTTTTTTTCCCACTCGTTTGAATTGGGCCCACTGCCCCAATTGCGTCAGGTGCTACACCTTTATCTCATCCATACCTGTAATTTCTCCGTAATTGCGCACAGATATGTACGGAATGAAGACATGGAAGAACTGTTTGTATGAGGCTTGCCATAAATGGGCCATAAGTGTCAGTCCTGTGATGAACTGGTAACAGGTTGTAAACACTTTGCCTAAAGTCAGCTGGGATAAGTGGACGACCAATATATATGCTGAAATGAGCTTAATAGCCATTACATTATAACCACTTGCTTCTGTTCTTACACCTTTCTGCCAGAACCAACATGAACTTTTTCAGCAATTTGTTCGACAGGAGCTCTTCTGTGTGATGGGAGCCATAAATGAGTAAGAATTAGAAATAATCCTTATTGTGAAATTCCTCATGTATATTGTTTAGTGCCATATGGTGGTCATTTAGCGCCACTGCAGAGATGGGGTCTTCCTGGTGGACTGAGTAGGCCTCAGCAATGTACTTAACTGCATGTTAGCAATGCAGCACTCGAAATTTCCATGTTAAATGGTTCGATACTGTTCTTGCAGCTATCAGTAACGCCCATTTCGATTACAAGCATTATAAGAATGTGATTTGAAGCTCACAGAACCCTTTGTGCAGAAATAGGTATGTTGTATACAATATGAATCGACTTGAGGAGATGTATCTCATATATTATATTTTACTCTAATAGTTAACATTTCACTCACTATAGGGGGAGCCTATTTAAATTTTTTAATTTTTTTTACCAAAAATTTTGTGGACATAACCTTTAATTTCAGGAGTTCATCAGGGGAATTTCTTTATCCCCAAAAGTTTTCAGGAGAAAATTTCTCAATCGTTGACCTGATTTAGTCCATATTTGGTTTATATGAATCGACACGAGGAAATCTTGCCTATCATTTTATCCATATTTTAATCTTATAGTTTGTATTTGACTAAATTCTGGGAGCTTTTTGTTTTACTAAAAACACTATGAAAATAACTTTAATTTGAGGATTTCAATCAGGGGGATTGCTTTGTACAAGGAAGTGGATTCGAGACTTTTCGGGGATACACCCTTTCGGGGATATACCTTTGTCAATTCACAATGTTGATAAAGGCTTTATTGTAAGTCACCTGACCGCACGACTAGGAAGTTAAGTGAACATACCACGCCTAGTCAAGATGTCAAATGAAAAGTTTGTGTATTATGTCAGTTCTATTCTTTAAATTATGTATTAGAATAGTACGTTTAGGAATGCATCACCTATTAGTGTCCTTCGTAAACACTTGTGTTGTGTTGTGGCTCTTGCACTGAGGTAATGGAAAGATTTTGAAAGTTTGCTAAATACTGACGGCGGTCAAGATTTATAATTGATGCATGATCTTATTCTTGTGTTTGTACACAAAGCCCACTGAGCAGGTGTCAACATTATTGGATAGAATCCTATGATATTTTTGATTTGATTTGGGTGAGCTATGGGCCCTAGGGAGCCACGGAAACTTACCCTGAAATTTGTCTTCACCCCCATAAGAGGGGCAAAACGATCTTTCCACAATTCCATCAAAAAGATTAAAAGTGACATCTGCAGTTCCATTGAAGAAGTAACTTCCAACTCGTGCACATTCCATGGAGGTAATATCCCACGTTGAGGACATGCTTATCCCCATCACCACCACAGACAATGAAGTAACCAACGCGCTGGACAGGAAATGTAGCGTCTTCGTAATGGAAGGCATAATAGCAGTAATCCAGTTGCGCTGTTTAAATCTAAATCCCGTCTCTTCTCTGATGAAGCCTCAGAAGCAGTTTAGGACCCTCTGATTCTTTGGAGATCCTGTTTATGAGTCACCTTACTGGGTGGAGTGAAATGTTGACTGCTGGTCATAAAATCTCCTGATTATGGCAGTGACCTTTGGTTTGACAAGTCAGAGCTGGTTGTCACGATAGGGAAACCATTACCCCTAAAATGTTAGACGTGATTGCTAGAGAAGATCCCTCGTCTGAATAATGGTTGAGACTGAGCAAAGTAAAGTTAACACTTGTACCCTTTTTAAAAAGGCTACTGTCCAGGCATATTTTGTGGGAACAATGTCCACAGTCTGGGTCCGAAGTCCTTCTCTTCCAATTGTAGGTTCATAAAGTATAATTAAGATTAATCATTTACATGTCTCACTAACAGCATTTACTGGAAGAGGAATATTTCTCATCAAGGAAGCATTAAAACCATGACAGAGGTCGGTATCATTTATTAGAAGACACAAGGATATATGTGGTTCATTATGAGGAACGTTCTAAGTGCATTTGAAGGATTTCTTTGAGGATAAATGGACAGGAAACACACAGAAAACTGTTGTGCTCCGCTGTATGGAAGACTAAAAAGGACTTTATTAAAATGATTATCAATGTAAACAATGGTGTATATAATCATTAGGCAGAAAGGCAATAATCCAATTTTAATTTTTGCAATTTTATGAAAGCCTAACAATTAAAATGGTATAAAAACATTTATGCATTGTCAAACTGATGTAATTTTATCTCACAAGATGTGCATAAATGGAAGTTAAGTGTAGTGTACTTAAGTGTCGTGTTTCAAGATATAAGATTTAGGAATGATGGTAAATGATGGTGAATACGGGTTGGTGTGTTAGTGCTTTTGCAAAATGTTACCATCCGTGATTCTAACTGAATTATTCAACAAATCAGCCACAAGCTTAAACCGTAACCGTCTAACCACCATCCTAACATGATTTATTTTATTACCAAAGCAGCTCTGTGATGTGTTGCGTGTTCTGACACCTCTCTATAAGACAGAGGCACCACGGTCCAACTGTTCTTCCGCTAAAACCACTTTGGTAGCTATTAACCGCTAGAGACTTGAAACACCCATCTGCTTCAGAAAGCACAGTGCGTACTCGGTACTCTGATCTGGAAGCGTTGAGTTTTTGACGGAGCTTGCTTTAAAATGGATGGAGCCACGAAAAAAACTTTTCTCCGACCTTTTCCAGGCTGGCCAACAGCCAGATGTGATGCATAGCTGAGGAGGAAAAACGCCGGCGTGGGCTGGCCGGTACCAGGGAGACGTGCTGAGAGAGGATCCTGTATTTGCGCCCATCTCTCAACTGCAAAGAAAATTGTCAGCAACACTGTGTTAATCACTTTTTCCTACTTTTTCTTTGATGTTCAAAGGCGAAGCGTCTTTTCTAAGTTTCTCTGCCACGTCAACCTTAAAATGCAGAGACTCTCTATAGCCAATGTTTAGTTTGTCTGAGGATATATATGGCAGCACCATATGGCAACCTCTGTGGAAGAGGTCCCTCTGGAGATATAAAGGACTGTTCCTAGGCTAATTCTAGAACGACAATTCTTATTTTCAGCTGATTTTACACAAACAAAAACGTAGTTACTTATATTACATTCAAAGAGATACAACTAAATATTACAGACTACACCTTTAAGTAAAGAATCTGAATATCCCTTCCATCTTGGCTCTATATTCATTTATTTAGTCATGTACCAAAATTTATATGAATTCAAAAATTGCATTTAAATGCTTCATTCATTTTGATTTAGCATGTAATTAATTTGATAGAAGCTATAGCAATTAATAAAGAAAGTCTACAGCAGTGGTAGTGTTGAAAAAGCTAAAAAGACAAAGGACAACAAAATGACAAAAACAACAAACAAGCATCCAGATTGGGTTGAAATGAACCTTTAAGAAACCACGGTGACGCAAATATATAAAACCATTTGAATGGTACGGATAGTTCCTTCTGTATCATTGAAACGGTTTGCGCAAATGTTTTTTGATAAGTAAATCTGACTTTCATTTCATTTCAAAATTCTAATGCTTTAATAGCATGTCAGTTATGTGAGTTACATTAAATCAGTTCTGATGACTTATTTCAAACTATTTCATAAAACAACTAATCCTTATATGATATTGATTTATTTTCTAACAGAAGAAAATGAAACCTATTCAATAAAGTTACAAAGAAATTAGTTACTCAGACTATGTCCAACTTAGTTAAATAGAGTTGGTGCAACTAATTTGTGTAGAACTTAAATTATCCACAAAATGGAGTTTAACTAACCCAAATAAATTAGGTTGAACTAATTGAACTGCAAAAAATGTATTGATGTGGAAATTTTCATTAGCCTAATCTAAAGAATACCTGTTGAATTAAACAATGGGAAAAGTAACAGATATTTAAGTTTCTGTACAGTTTAATCCAGGTTAAAAACAAAACAGAACTTGATCCAATCAGTTCACGTCAAATTTAAAAAAAAGAAAAGAAAAATAAAGTTTCACTTCATGCAAATCGATCATGTTTTGTCTTGCAAAAGTGCAATTATTTATGCAAAAATTATATTAAAGTCAGACAATTTTCCATTTTTTGAGTGTCGGGATCAGTTGTTCCGGGTTCTTTTGGGCTGGAACCTCTTTGGTGGCTGTAATAACTCAAAGGGAAGTATTTTCGACAGAGTCGGGCTCCTCTGGTAACACGCGTGTAATAAAGTGTTTTTGCCAGAGCGTGGCTCCCTCTCTCCGGTGATCCGCGCGCGCTCTGACAGCCAGCTCTGTTGTGTTGGAGTAAACACCAACTCCTCCTTCCCGGTGACACGAAGCATCGCCTCGCCTTCTCCGGCACAATCTGCTCTCTGGAATTTACCGTGGAAGCCGTCCAGGTGAGTGATACGAACACTTTATTCTCATCCCGCCGCACCTCTGGTACGTGAAAACGTCATGTTTTCAGGCAGTTTTGTCACCTGTCCGTTACGCACAGCAGCGCGCTGTCGGGTTTTCCCACGTCTACCGTCTATCCCAGGTGCATGATTAGCTTTACTGCGACGTTGATCCGGTCATGTTGATGTTGATCGCGTGCGTAAATTCTCCGTTTGACAACCGGCAGTCAACCCGGTGCGCCAATGTGGTTTAAGGGAGCTCGCGCCTGGAGTTCCTGTCCTGGTCTTCCCTTCTGATCCTCATTCCCTCTGCATTATCTCCTCTGATCGTCTTTGCGTTCATCATAAACAGCGTGATCAGTATTTAGTTCATTTTCCACAGCAGGCTGCTGGATGTGGGCTGAAGACGAGCCCGTCGCAACATGTCTGTTAGCAGAAATATTGTTCTTACTATATGATGGATGGATCCGAGGCTGATCCCCTCTCCAATTATGTCTGGAGATTTTGATTAGTGTTGAATATTTGATTCCTCAACCCCCGTTCCTCATCAAGGACATTTTTGTCTCTTAACTCTTGATCTAAAATTTTCCTTTTTATTTTGACTGTGATGCTGGAACCAAATTTGGAATTTGGAGAATTTTTTTTTTTGGGAGGGGTTGAACTTAAGTATTTTCAAACCCCTATCTGTTGATTCCATTTATTAGGATTAGTTGTTTTGGGTTTTTATATTTCTCTATCTGAATATTCAATTTCTCATTGAATGGTGTGTGTGTGTGTGTCTGTGTGTGCGTGTGTGCGTGTGTGTATGTGTGTGGGAGGGGTTTAACAGAAAGGGAAGTTATTTCGCCTTTGAAATATTTTCAATCTACAATTCTTAGGCTTTCATTCTGGCATACTGGTTGTTTTTACCTTTTTTAAGATCCCATTTATGTAAAGGCTGTGTATTTTGGAGGGGGGGGGGGGGGGGGGGGGGGGGGGGGTGATTGTATCATATGCCTATAATTTACTGTACAGATAAAAGTTCTACTCAATACTTCATGGAAAATACTATGATCGTATATGTCTATAAATGACTGTATTCTGTAGACCAAAGTGGTGAGGATCCAGGGTCAGGACCGAGTTCAGGCTATCTATAGCAGGATGCCGGCTGAAGGGACATCTGCACTGAGTTTGAGACTTTTCTGATTAGAATGTGAAAATGAAAGATGAAATGAACCGTGGCACCATCAAGATCGTGCCGCATCGACCATTAAGGAGAGAATAGACTCCCTGAAAGCACAAACTGAGGAGCAGTGGCAGCACAGTTTCACTTCTAACAAATAAGAAATGACTCATCTACAGTAAAAGGGGCTTGCTATCCACTGGGGGTTATTTCCATTGAGTCCCCTGTAGTCTAAGATTCTTCCAGATTGACCTCATTAGTTCTGGACTTTTAGAATGTTCAGTTTGATCTGGACATAAATCACAGGTGTGAAACCTCTCCCAGGAGATGCTCTTAGCCACAACTAAGATTTGGTATGTTTAAAATCAGAAAGCTTTTTTTTTGGACGGCTCAAACTTTGGGATTAATTACAGGAAATTACAGCAGGCATGGAAGGAGGAAGGAAGTAAGCTGCTGTAACACATGAACAGAAAAGATCCAAGACTTTTGATGGTGATGTATTCAAAGTCTTCAAATGTTAACTGGAATAACATAAAAAAATGCTGAAACTTTGTATCAGACGGACGCTCGTCTACAAGCCAATCAATCAATCAGGTTTAAGGAGAGGCAGCTCACGCAGATCTCACCTCCATTTGGAGGTTTTCCATAGCTGGGAACAGACTCAAAATTGACTGGAGGGTTTATATATCTCCTTTGGCCTGAGACTGATATGAGCTGGAGACTGTTGCTGATGAGAGGGATGTCTGGAAAACCCTTTCTTTGCCTGCTGCCGCCCCGATCCTACCACAGATGAGCGGAAGAAAATGAAATGGGAACGAAAAAAAAACATTGGTTGGGGTAAATTTCACACCTGTAATTTTGTTCTGGATTAAACTGAAAAGTCCGAAATTCCCGGCCAAAGCGCCCATAATTTCATATTTATATCGGCTGTAGAAGCCAGGTGATGCCTGTCACTTAGAAAGTCTGTCTAAAAAGTAGTGGCTGGATACAGTGGGGGACACCCCTGACTCTGGTCCTGGAGACTGGGGTTCAAATCCTAGTCAAAAGAGGGCGTGGCAGAAATCCAGTGTGGACCCTTAGGCAAGGTCCTTAGTGCGACCAGCCTATCCACTATCATCTAATGCCGGTCCCAAGCCCGGATAAATGGGAGGGTTGTGTCAGTTAGGGGAACATACATAAAAAAATGTAAAATTGTTCCGTTTATTGACGTAAAATCAATAAACGGAACAAAACGATCTGCTGTGGCGACCCCCTAAAAAAGGGAGGGAGCCGAAAGAAGTCACTCACACAGTCTGTTTGCTGAGTTTCAGTTTGATTTCCATCTCAATTATGACGTATGGGCACTGAATAGAGGAGAAGGATGACATTTGTTGTGGCAGAAACTAATGAGGATGCTCTGAAATAAATAAATAAGTGTATGGTTGCCAGGATAAATGAGACTGACGCAGGAGTAAATAACATTTGCCTGCTCTCAGCTGAGTGATTCGGCTTTCATTGTATTATTTTTTTAGTGCCTCTAATGGAAACCTGCAAATAAAGACGAAAGTCTTAAATAATCAACATGAAGATAATACTTACCATATATCATTTTCAATGATATATTTTAATGGGAGATGCAACTCTTCATGCAAATAAGTGTAATAATGCTGGTTTGTATTGACTCAATGAAATACTTAGCAGGTTTATATTGCATGAGCTATTTTCAATCTACATTTCTGTTGAAGTCAATGCAGGGATGTTCTTCTTCTCTGATGTGTTTCTATGCTTAGGACTTTAAAGTGGCATATATGAAGACCTGGGTTTGCTATATGTGTAGATATGGTGATTAATGACCGCTTCAGTGAGTTGGAGAGGACCGATGATGAATACCTTATGTTTCAGCTTGCTAGTATAAAATTCAAATTTTCTGCTCGACCACCCGCTGTCTATCTTCCACCTATCGCAAATCTTTGGATTCAAACTTTTAGCAAAGACAGAAGTGCACTCTGCACTCTCTGAAGCTGCAGCAACATTAGCTCATCTTAAAGCTAAGAGGAGAGAAAACTAATTGCTATAAAGTCTTGAGAATTTAGGATGAACCTGGTCTGACCCGGAGTTTGTCAGATATTTGCTGGCGCTAAACAGTTTTTAGCGAGCCTCGGACAACGGCTCATGAATTAAGCATGGGGAAAAAGAGAACTTTCTTTTGATTTAAAAAAAAGGCATTTCTATCCAACCTGTGATTTTTCTTCTTCACTCAGTGGAAGCTTGCTGAGGCACATTAAGCTGCAGTATGTTGCAACCTTAGGCTTGTTTCTGCTTGCGGCTACTGCTGCAAAATGCAACCCTTGCAGACAGGCTTTAGATGTTGGCCTCTTGCTTAAATGATTTAAAAAAATCATAGAACATTTCATGAGTCATAAAGGGTGAGGAACTTAAAGAATAACCTTCACGTAACCCAGGAATTGGATTAAAAGTGAACGCATAGTGGTGACCAATGGGAGGGGGGTTGTTGGTGGCAGTGGTGCAGATTGGATAAGCTGTTTACATTCTTTGAAAAGAAAGAACAGCATAATTGAAGATGGTGCCAATAAAAAATTGAAAGCTGAAATAGAACATGTGAGCAGTGTTCAGCTTCTTCAATGACTGATTCCCCTTTCCCTCCACCGACGTTATTAAGAACCGGATAATGACACTGGCCGGGGCTGGATTATTGTAACCAACCACAATTTGTGGCTTCCATTTTTAAAATATAGTTATTGTGTGCTTAAAGTAATAAAGGGGCTCTAGTGGTCCCAAGGCATCAGGGCTAGGGCTTGGCACTTGTACCCTTGTACAAGCCACATAATGATATGGCTTTAGTGCTCTGTGATTTAAAAATCATGACTCTAGTGCCCTGTAATCTCATAATATGGCTGTAGTACCCCTGTGACGTTCAGACATGACTAAAGTACCCCTTTGGTGTAAAGAAATGACTCTATTACCCCTGTAACGTAATGATGTGGCTCTGGTCCCCCTGTGACATACAGACATGGCGTCAGTGCCCCTGTGATGTAATGATGTGGCTCTAGTGCCCCTGTGACATACAGACATGGCATCAGTGGCCCTGTGATATAATGACGTGGATCTAGTGCCCCTGTGATGTAAATGATGTGACTCTAGTCCCTCTCAGGCACGATAATCATATCGGTTCTTAGAATAGTAAAACCAACTTCGATCTGGTTCCAGTACCCCCCAGAACCAGCACCAGGTTCTGTCTGGTGGAGGAGAGAGAGGAGGTCTGGTCCCCATCAGAGGAGGCTCTATGAAACATGTGGCTGCTGTGAGGATAGTCTACAGCTGTTCAAACCTTTAGCTGCACCCCTCTGTCTCATCAACCCACGCGCACACACCCATCTCACCTCATCTGTGCCCCACCCACGGCTATGACGCCGCCTCCGATCCTGATGGATGCATGTACGGATTTGTGTTTTGTTTACTCTCAGCAGTGTTTGACACTAAGCTGAGCAACGGTGGCGTTCAAACAGCTGGACAGAGATCAAGGTTCTTTCTTTTCAGATTCGTCACCATGTGCTGAAAGGAGACGTTGTAAGTTGTTCCTTTTGGATAACAGTTAGCCTGTTGTTGAATTTAGCAGCTCCTATGTACTGACATCAGATTGATTGATGTTGAGGTCTTAGGTCAAAAATGACAGATCAAATGTCAGAATTGTCTGCTTTCCTTGAAATTATGTTAAGTTTCTATCCATCAATTTAGATTCCCTGTTAAGATCCCAAAAAAAGAGGTAAAATGTTTACGTAACTAGGAAATGTGTTCCTTTTCGCATTAATTGAAATTTCACAGGGTAAATAGTATTCGTTAAGTCTGAAACTATTGAAAACTATTCAGCAAATAAACTGACTGATGAGAGAGAATGTCAAACTGCCCTTGTTGAACAATAGTTGAATATATCCTGGAGCAATGCAGAGGCTGTTCTTTATATTCCACTGGGCCAGAAAGAACCTTACAAAAGAAAGCCCACACATATCCTCTGGAGCCTGTGAAGCTCTTTCGCCACAAATATTACCTCTCTGACACTCTCTTCTCTCTTTGGTCTGTTTTATCCTTACTGCCCATGATTATAATGCGTTAGCTGTCGCCGAATCCACCTTAAGTGCTGGCGGGCTGCTACTGGCACTGAACTGTTTCAAGAACGACTTGAATGTTTTCAAGCTAATAAGCGTCCTATGTTCACTTTGCCTTGTTTTTATTTTCTTTTATCAAGTGAAGCCACACATAACCATTTACCACAATCCATCTCCCACAAATCAATCAACCATGCCCTGTTGACTTGCGCCTCCATTACACTGCGTTGAGCCACGCCCGAGATCGACCGCTTACGTAGTGGGACCAAAGTCCGCACATATGCTGCCGGCTCCAGCAGCCAATCCTTTTTCCACCTAAAACTATGGTATTTTGTGAGAGGAGGGTCTGCAGGGGCTTCCACACCATACAATTAACTATATATTTGATGACTGTGGGAGGAAACCAGCGTGAAAGGAACCCATGCAAACATTAGGGGACTCAACATAGACAGGGCCCACGATTCCAGGTGGATTTGAACCTGGAACCCTCTTACTGTGAGGTAACAGCAGTCCTCCATCAAGGTCCAGACACGGGTGGGGGTGGTGGCTGATGACCCTGATGAAACAATGATGTTAGTGAGTGAAGAGTGGCTGGTGATGTGGATGTTGATGGTGCAACTCACAACAGGTTGAGGGCTAACCTTATTTTAACAGCGCTTGGGTCGGCGCTGGACGGCGCTGGTTTAACTCTATTGAAGCTTGGAGGATAAATAAACTCCTTGAACTCTGTTCTGGATGTTTAAGTGTTTCATCAAATTGCTCGTGTTAAATGATGTTTTTCACACCACCTCTGGACAGTTCGGCAGCGCATAGTTTACTGACTGATTTACTTTTATCATCATCTCTTGTATTACAATATTTCCACACTGCTGCCTCTCCTCTGCCTACCTGCTCAACTAAGAGAAGTTAATGATATGTTGCTGTAAAGTGGGGTCATTTCCATAATATGGTTTTGTGAGCGGTATTATCAGAGTCATTTTAAAAGTATTAGTACAGGTATATGATCCAAATATACACGTACACAGATACTGGCATTTGCATTTGTGCATGTTATCAGCCATTGGGATTAAAATCTCTTTTCCTAGGGTGACCTGGCTGATAGTTATTCAACTTTTTTGGTGAACTGTCCCTTCAAGCTTATTCCAATAAAACCATTTCCTGATTTGATCTTGCTTCATAATAAAAGCGAAAATAGCTGGCTGTTCTTGTAAAGAACTATTTAAAAAAAATCTAACTCTTCAATAATGCTGGAGGGAAGAAACAGCCTGATGAGGTGCACTGCATCAACAACTTCAGACACATCTTGAAGCTAATGCGTGCAGAAAAAAATCCCTCTTTGAGAAGCAATGAAATGAATATCTTATTGGCAATGTCTTCTTGTGATCAAAAAGTTGTGAGTTTCTTTTGCTCTCCACCTGTTCCACTAGAGGCCTGAAGAGGTGAAAGTGCAACAGAAATAACTCTTTGTCCATGTATTCATCACGTCACTCCCTCATTTTTTAAAATTTTAAAATCCCCTGAGGGGATCCCAAACCCCTGCTTGGGAACCTCCCTTCTGACTTAAATGAGAGAATCTGGCCCCCGGGAAGTATTGCATGATGTCACCACCAGTCGTAATATGGGTGTATTCCCTCCCCCAGGCAACACATAGTTTCCCTATTGTACTTCTGTCAGTCGATACATGAGTGCATTATAAAGAAATCCACAAAGCTCTTAAAAGAATCACTTTGAATGATTGATCTGCGGTAACCTTGTGGTTGTTTCACGATTCTCTGTAAGTGGGGGTACATTGTTGAAAACCTTTGAGATCTCCTGGCTATTTGTGCGTGTTTTATCTCTTAAAAATAGACTAAAAGCAGCAGACAGCCCAACAATCCCATACTTAACACCGACATCCTTCTGATACAGCTCATTGACGGACAATTATAAGACTTTTTATTTAAATTTCTGACCAAAATGTGGCAAAGTAATTGGCCAACCTGCTCAGAGAAAGCTGAGTGGAGGCAAGTAGAGATTAGCACCCTGCACTATGTGGCAAGTCAAGTAAAAAGCAAACATCTACAGCTCTGACTCGCAACATGTTTCTGCCCACTTTATTTTATCTGAGAGGAAAGCAAATATTAGGTTTTGTGCAGAAAACAATAGTGTACAGGTTGAAAACATGGATTGCATCGCATTAACAGCCAGGATGAAGAAAATTTTGCCTTAGTGGATTTCCCTGAAGGCTGTTTCTTTGATCGTTGTCATCTTATATGCACACGAGACGTCACACCCAAACATTCCTAGATAGCTTGATGTTTATGATACATCTCTGAAGTCAGAAGATGATGCAATTAGTGTGTAACTGAGGTTTACACCCGTATGTTGGTAATAGTCCTCTGTATTAAGGTTCCCTCTCAAACATTTTTGCACTTGAACGGTCTTGCTTGGATGCACACATGTAAAGTAGCTCTAAAAGCAGAACGCATATGGCAATGGTAGATAAATATAGAGTGATTATTTCTGCATCTTCCTGCAGCACCAAAAGCTCTGACGCTCTGGAGATGCATCAATGTCTCACATGGTCTTGTGACTTATGTTTTCTGCCATGTCATTTCAGAACCGTGCAATATATCAGCATAAAGAGTTGGGCAATAATGACTTCTGATCATGACTAATACAAACTTTCACCTCAATTACTATGAATTAAAAATGATTCTGACATACATATCTACGCTGGCTCTCTATTTATTTGAGCCATGCATTCTTCATACTCAGCAGTGTGATTATTTTAAATATCATTTAAAAAAATTTAGAATTATGACTTTTAGGTGATGAGATACAAAAAATGTTTCCAAATGATGGACACGTCATCCTTCAAAAGCACCAGCTCCTCTGGTTGAACCTATTTGTTCGCTCAGTATTTGCTCCCCCGCCATCCTTACCTACTAGATTGAGTTATTGTCCATTTCAATTTTATTTTGATAGCACATTTACAACAACCTCAGTTGATCAAAGTACTGAAAGGTGGTTACCTTGGAACCATGTGACCGAATATGATGCGTTCAGGGACAGTTTATTCATTTGGCATGAGCCATGATTGCATATTTGGGTAATTAAAAAATAATTTAATAGTAAGAATGACGATCTTTTTTACAACTTTTTACAGGCATTTGTTAGTAACGGGGGATATCGCCAAATTCAGGCGGTACAGACTTACAGGCTATTTTCTGTATTAACAAAGAGAAGAAAAATTCCTTATTGCCACAAGTAGGCGTTAAAATGGGTATACCGCTTTATCAAAAAACAGGAGCATGATAAAGCTGTCAAAAAAATGTCCGTGTGGAACGCCTTTAAAAAAATAAAGGCAATGAGTTGCAGTCCCAACTATTTCAGGTTGAACAGTTTCATCACAAATCTACCAAAACTTTGCACAATCATCTGAGAGAAAAACTTCCAGCAGATGAAAGTCTGTTGGAAGACTTTTCTGCAGAGGAAGTGAGTTTACTGTCAGATGTGCAGAACAAACAACGAACCTCATCTCAGAGATGATAGCTAAAGTCGTGTGCCAATTAGCTTTGAAGAAGAAGAGGGTTTTCAAACTTTGTTGGAGGTTTCTGAGCATGAGATTAAAGAGCCTTTTAGAGGTGAGTGCAACCCTGTGGACCAGAGCGACATGTTGCAGAAAACTTCGTAAATGTTCCTTCCGGCACGGCTGGACTCTCAGAACTAAACAGAAAAGTCACAGCGTGTGAGGGAGAGCCATGTAATTATGCCTTTTTAGACAGAGATCGGGCAACAGTCCTGCCTGCCTTCTCTATACTGCATTTTTTGGTTTACACTGAACTGAACGCAGGGTTGGAACTATGCTGCGCCAGCTTGTCATTTCAAATAGAAAACCAGGGATCCGCGAGGAAAAGAGGCGGCCCCAACATCAGATATGAGGTCTTACATTTGCGTCAAGCAACACTTTCTAAAAATGGATCAACAGAAAACAATTTGCGTTCTCTGTTTGATGGCAGGTGATCTTGTCCTCATTAGGGATGGGAATTGATAAGATTTTATTAATACCAACGCCATTATCGATTCTGCTTATCAATCCGATTCTTTATCGACTCCTATGGATTTTTTTGGATGGAAAAAAGTAGGCCTATACAGGTTTTCTGCGTCAACAACACCATTTTATTGAGTCTCTGCACACAACACATGCGTACATTGTACATTTTTGAACATATACAGGCTATATTCATCACATTCTCATTATGAGTATTAACTATTAACAGTTCTAGACCAGCTGACATTTAATAATAATGAAATATGATTACAAATCATCTCCTATACTTTAACTGAGACACCTACCTTGAAATAATATGAACCTCAACCTACCAGAATGCTGGTTCCTCAACTGTGGTGAAAGGGTGCTAACATTTCACCCATTTCAAAAAGTTGTTGCTGCATGGTGACAGCCGTCCTCTCGCTCCGGTGTCATCACTCGTGCAGCGATTGTGAATGGGGTTTGCTGCTGGCTATCCCTAGTGTGAGTGAGGCTTGGACATGTAGTTGGGCGAGTGACGTTAGCCTGGTAGTAGTACTTGGACCACCACCACCGTAAAATTAACCCATACTTACGCTTCTATCTCCTGTCCGCCATGATTACTCCTTTGTTGTCATTTGCGCTGACTGTGTCTCTCGAGAGAATCATTACATTGTTTTGCAAGGCAGGCGGAACGCAATGCAGAAGGCATCGAGAAGGTAATCGTTAAGCATAAAAGTAAATGATATCAATGGCTTGAACTAGGTTGGAACTGGTTCTCAGCTGGAACAGGTTCTCGATTCCCATCCCTAGTCCTCGTTTCATCCCCTTGGAGTGTAAGGAGACTTTGGATTCTTTGATCTCTACCCAATTTGAAAACATTTTCAGTTAATTTTCTACTTCTTTAAGTTAGTTGCTAACTGCAATTTGCGGTCTTCCAACTGCGAGTCACACACATTAATCATTATCAAAACGTCAGACCCCCATCCTGCCTCAGGTTTTATAGGTGTGCAATCTGCCTCTGTTACTACTTCTGCTGCAGATATAAACCAACCCAGACCTCCATTACGCTCTATTGTGTTTATGCAGAAAAAGTGTTTCTTGAGAGTATGCATAGGTGAAATTACCAATCAAATTCTTTTGCATGAGTACAATCGTGTCGGTCAGGTGTTCTAAATGTAACTGATTTTCAATCAACTGCACAACCCTATCAGCATGTGCAAATGGTTTTTCTCTTCACCTCATTAAACGCTGTGAAGATTCTTTTTAACTGTCTGGCATGTAATGCAGCTGGATTATAAAGGGCTTTTTTATATACCTCATATTTAGAGCGTTTAAAGAATCTCGGTTGCTGGTGATGTCTGAGATGAGAGTTGGTTGTGACATGAGAAGAGAGAAGGAGTGAAGTAACAAGTGAATGAAAGGGAGAAAGAGGAAATAATGCTTTGGCTGTGTCATTACAAAGAGTGTTGACACAGTGGAGTACAGTGTGTAAGGAATAATGGACGCTTATTAAACCTGCCAGTTTCCTATTCATTCTTTCAAGGCTGCTTACGCATTGGGGTTGTGTGCAATCATCATGTCAGCATTTTAATATTTTCTGTGTGTTTCGGTAATATGATGCAGTTTGAAAGCACTGGAACAAATCCAATATACATTTTTATGCAAGTGCAATCTGCACATTCAAAAGGACTTCTTATTTTATTTGATTCTCGTGTCAAACAAATATGTAATTTAAACACCCTGAAATATTTCCACATTTGTATTCTTTAAGCATCACATCCTATCTTTTCATTAAGACTATTAATAATAAAAGGGTGCTGATCACTTCACAAAAGCCTGTAGAGACAGTGACAAGCACTAATTCAATGTCCACTTCTTCACTTTTTGTGTTGAACTAGAAAGGATGTGGCGCGATGAGTGAGCTTAGCGCTATTTGATTAAAACTGCCTTTTAAAGTCTGACACTTTATGGAATTTTTACCCTGTTTTGGCCTCTTTTGACTGTGATTAATGTGTCTTAATGCGCGGCGGAGCACCCCTGGCCTCAAAGCCCCAAGAGCTGATGGGCTGTCTACAGAGAGTGCTCATATATGCAAGGTTAACCAGATCTGTCCTTGATGGCTTGAATGACCAAGGTTAAAGGCAGTCTGGATCATATATTATGTTGATATGAGATAAGGACGTGTACACTGATCATTTTTTATCTCACTTTCCTCTGCTTATTGTTGGTTGAGTCTAAGCGGCAGCAGACCAAGTAGGGTATTCCAGATTTCCCTCCACTGCAAATCCTGGGTCCACTCATCTCCTGCCAGTAGCACGTGCCCGTGAAATTTCCAACGGGAGGTGCCCTGGAGTCAATCCAATAAGATGCTTGAATCACCTCAGCCGGAACCTTTCCTTGTGAGCAATTCTACAACTATCTGCGTGGGGAAAAAAGAATGGGTGTGGATTATATCAAGCAAATCCAAGTTGGATCCATACTGATGGAGGGATGGGAGTCGAAATCATATATTTATGAGTGCTTTCCCACATTACATTGTAACGCCATCACAAGAATCGCACATGGGGCTTTGACCTAAGAAATGTCCTAAGAAATGGATCAGACAGCTGCAGCTGATTCAGAACGCTGCTGCTAGAATCTTCACTAAGACCAGGAAAGTGGATCATATCAGTCCATTTCTGAAGTCTCTTCACATGGCTTCCTGTTTCTCAGAGAATTTGTTTCAATTTCCCACCGCTTGATTATAAAAAAACTAAATGGTTTAGGACCAAATTAAACCACTGATCTTCTGCTATATTATGAACCATCCAGATCTCTCATGTCATTTAGCTAAAGTCTGCTCAGTGTCCCCAGTTTCACAACTAAACACGGAGAAGCAGCGTTCAGTTTTTATACGTAATATTTGGAACAAGATGTTTAGGAGGTTTGATGTGGCAGCAGCAGTAGGGCAGTGGTCCATTATGACAAAAAGAGACCTTAGCCCTAAGACAAAGCTCTTATTATTCTTTACCAGTCCATCAGCGGCTGAAATGAGTTTCCCTCATAGGGTGGTTGAAAGGAGATAAGGACATCTGGAGGGAGCCTTTGCTCATGCCCATCAAAAGGAGCCTATTAAGGTGGTTTGGGCATCTGTCTCCAATACATCTGCCTTTGGAGGTCATTTGAGCACATCCAACTGGTAGGAGACCCCAGGCTGGACCTAGAACTTCCTTGAAGGATTATTTGTCGCCTTTTAGAAATCTCTAGGATGAACTGGATAGTGTTGCTGGTGAGAAGGACTTTTGGAATACCCTGCTTGGGTACCCTGGATAAGCGGAAGAAAATAGATGGATGGATGATGAATGACATCATAGATAAGGTAGTGGTTAGTAATAAATGAAAACTTTCAACCAGTCAATAAATCTGTTCTAAAGTGAAGCGATGATGGCTGGAATCAATGCAATAAATGATAAGACATACTGTAGTACAGTGAGACTGACGATCAATGCACTGCTGCTTCAGTCGGCTGCACATTATGGTACTGCACTACTATTCTTGGATGTCTATCGATTACTCATTCATTCATTCATTCATTCATTAGCTTTAATCGTTATCGTGGTCAGGGTTGTGGGGGCTGGCGCCTATCCCAGCTGACATTGGTCGAGGGGAGGGATTATATGATCAAGTAATCTGAATTTCAATTGTCAGTGTCTGCTATCAGAAAATAGACTTTGCCACTAACTCACACATTGTTGTGGTCGCTAAGCATCCAAACATAATCATATCTTTAATAATGAGGACTAGTCAGTCATATCCATTGGTTGCACTTATTGCTATTTATCCATACATGTTCTAGAGGGCATTCTCTTTCATCGTATCAATGGCATTACCCCAGATGTCAACGCTCCAATAAAGTCTTCATCTCAAAACTGAAAGTCCTCTGCGTGGTTAATAGTATCAGGCTCTTCAGAAAACATGTTTTATGGCCGCCTCTGCCGGTTTATTGTGTCGTCACGTACGATATATTCCATCAACAAACAATCACCCATAGTCATTTTAAATATATAATATAATGGACATGGTCCTCTGGAGAATATTGGATTAATTTAGAGTCATAAAAAGACAGCATGACTTTGTCTGACCTTCAGCTGTGAAGCCTTAATCTATTTTTCTCATTTATTTTTTTTGCAGTCATTTGTTCATGCAGAACAAATGTACGTACACACTTCCTGTTTCATGTATGTGTTAGGTTTTGATGCTAAACTGTGCTGTATGCTTGTCATAGCATTTGGTCATTCAAGATGTTTTCCAACTAGAAAAGCAAACTGTTGACAATAGCACTCATCTAGCCTCTGCCAAAGCCTTATTGTATTCAGCTAGAGAAAATCTAATTTAAGCCATCCACTTGGAATTATGGGATTTTTTTATTTTGTGATAATTACAGTCTGTTTTGAAGCCAGCAGAGAGTTAAGTATGAAGAAATGTGTTGTGTTTTAATGAGTGTGAAAGAGTAATTAGATCTCAACATCATATATGAGAGGTTTGTTATTTTAAGTTTTCATTCTTTTGAAAAATTGTGTGAAAAAGAAAATAGCAAAAAACTTTAAATATGGAAATATCCACCTGATCTTCAACGTCATAGATGGCAAATTAAAGTAGTATTTTAGTTATCTTCCCTGAAGAGATGTTACTGCCTGTTTTAAGCAGGATTAATCAAAAAGGTATGATCCGATTTTGATTAGCCTGTAGGCTATATGCCCTAAGGAACAATCATGTCGATTTTTATGGTGATCTAGATCAATATTGGCCCACAATCATGATTTGCTGCCACCTCTATGTGTTCATCAGTGAGACAAATTAATAGTCATGCTATTCTCCTACCAGACGAAGTCGCCACGCTCCTGTGGAGTTGAGCTCCATTACAGATTTTTTTAGAAAACGTGGGAAGGAGACTGAAGTGTTGTCACCACTTGAATTAAGAAATTAGTTTTATGGCTCATATTTGCTAATTAAGTGGTGGTGGGAGCATCGTGTTTGGACCAGAATCAATCACATCCATACTGGGAGCCACAGTCCTCCCCAAACTTAGGGTCATATTTCCTGACTTATCCCTAATGAGAGATACATCACGTCTGACAGCTCTGCTTCAGGATCAGGAGGGGAAGTATTCAAGAACGCACTAAGGGTCTTTTGAAGGTTAAGTTCACGAGTAAGTTACAATAGTAACTGTAACGTTACCCAGAGTTTCCCCTCTTCTCAGGGTTAACAGACTCAGTTCCCACTTAACCTGCTTTCTGCGATATCCCTTGGGTCTCTCTGATATGTCAGTTACTTCCACTGCATAACCAGGAGACGCATTTCTCTCTCCATGCTTCACCACATTCACCTCCACAGTAAAACCACATGTTTGATAGTATAAACTAACTTTGCCGTGTCATTTTAGCTTAGCCTGCTACGTTGCTATTAGCTTCAGTCGGCTGAAGCTTTCTTTAATGCGGTGTAACTGGTAGCTTATCTCGCCACATCTTTCGAGCAGCTTGCTCAGCGCTGCTCTTTTTACTGAGCTCGCAATTTGTTTAGTTACGATTTGTTGACTCGAATGTAACTAAGCCAAATTATCCCACTAAATAAGCATCACATTATTAAAAAAGGAGGAATCCAATCTGACGTCTTCCCTCTTGGATGTAAAGAAAGCAGTGGTGATTTATTCTAGGACTGTTAAACCCGCTCTCATTAAAGCAGCACAAGTCTTTGAAATATGGCACGAGCTCCATATGGTGATCATAATTAAAAGTGAGCTATCAGCCTGGTTCCACTACATACGACCTTTCTTCTTCATGTCATCTCACACTGTGAGACAGTGGTGTGCCCGATAACAGGGACCACCACTGCTTTTCTTGGAGGACCACGACATGGGATAGAATAGCGTTATGGATCATTGTTATAATAATAAAGATGTGTGCCAAGGCTGAAGATAAAAGTGTTCCTCTTTGTGGGACCACCGTAGTCCGTGGGTGGCTCATCACAAAAAAAGCTGTTGCAGACAATACAGTACAATGTTTTTTGGAAATACTCATTCAGTCAGGTCATGGTAATCGTTGAAAGTTAAATCTGGAGCAACTGGACTTTATGTTTAATGTGATCCCCCACCAGTCAGTAAGAACCGAGGAAGCCTAGTGATTGAAACTTGAACTATTTGTTTAAAATATGATATATATACAGGAAAGAGCTCCTCGAGCCGATTCATATGTACCAAATTTGGAGTAAATCGGATTAACGGTTAGTTAGTTATGTCCGAAACCTTTTAGAAATAAATCTTTCTTTCATGAAGATTTAATTGAAAGCCTGGATAACAGGAAAAAAACATAAAAAAATCTAAATAGTCCCAAACAGGACGATCTAAAAAGCAAAGGCAAAACATATGATGAAGAAAACACAAAGGAGAAGCACGTGTCAATAAGCTCCTCTTCAATATAATTGACCACAATGAAGTGACAACGGAAGACAGAGAAAGGCAGAGAGAGAGAGACACAGTTGGACACAGGTGAAATAACTAGAGCTAGAGGCAGATGAAAAGACAACACAACCAGAACAAGTGTACGCATAGTAACGAGATGAACACTAGAAAGGGAGGTAGGGAAGCACAGAGGAAAATACTGAAAGGCAAAACTGGGATAGATGTGACAACAACGAAACAAAGGAGAGGGAGGAAAAGGACAAAATAGATCACATGAAAAACTATGACAGGAAGTGTAAAGCAAGACACAGTACATGGAACAGTATCACCGCCTGTCACATGGAAACCTTTGGGGTTGTATGGGGAGCTAATCCTCTGAGCATCAGTGTCATAATTTGAAGGTTGTGAGATCGAGCATCACACGGGACAGCTGTTCTGGGACAATGGTGACTCTAGAGGTTGAGTGGCCATCCACTTATTTGAGGACTGGGTGTTCGATCCCAGGCCACTGTAGTTTATATGTCAAAGTATTCTTGCAGTTAGAAAGAAAAATTTTGCGATGTTGTGCAACTGTGTAATTGCATGTGACAACAAAGGCTTCTCCTTCTTTCAGAATAAAACAGGAAATACACTAAACAAGCCAGAACAAGACAATAAATCTTCAAACTAACCATCCAAGATCAGAACCATTTTACTGCTGGTGGACTATAAAATGTTTGAATGCTAGCGGTCCGCATCCCCGTTGGGCATCTGGTGTGTCTTTGCAGACTGACTAATCAGCAGCCACAATAGTTGGCCTCATTTATGTTTCCGTATGTTTATTGCCTCCTCCAAGAATGTTTGTCGGTGTTTGTCTGTTGCTCGCAGGAATACAAAAATACTTACTGAATGGAATTTCATGAATCCATAACATTTTCAAGGGGATCTGGATCAGGGGCCTAAAATACAAGATGGATTTTGATCAAACTTGATGGGATGATTCAACCAAAGGGGTGGAGTCAGCCATTTTTTTCCTCCTTTTTTGAACATTGCAAGTAGAAATGCAGCATTTTTTTTCAGAATGAGTTGAAATACGACACAATTACCAATAATGAGTACTCATGAGTCATTCAGCTGTGAAATTCATTTACTTTGCTATAACCCGGCTGTCATACGACTACATCAGTTAACTTGCATTCCTGCAAGGAATGAAGTTTGGAATGCTGCTTATGGAATTAGTCTGTAATTAGTTCCACATTTCCTTGTTTACCTTTTGTTGAGAGTACAATCTCTCTCTCCCATCATAACGGGTGGGCAGCGAAGTGTGACACATGAAAGACTTAAAATTCCCCCCTTCTGTCTGCTGCAGAGACGGACTCAAGAAAAGCGTCAGGAAAGGGTCTGATCATCGGCTCCGTCCTCCCTGGAGATGAAGAACGCCTCACGCTTTGAACACACCAAGACACTCCCTCATTTGTAGTCTTTTATGAGCATCTGGGTTGTACCTCTGTAAGAACGCAATGCAGAGAATTGATGCGACCAGGGCTGGCTTTGTTCCCGGCGCCCTGCGCTGGGATTCTGTCTCCATCAGGGACCGGATTTGTATTTTTTGTGTGTGATTTGAGACAAATGTTGAGTCTGTTGAGTATAAACTAAATCCGAGTCATGGACACAGCGCTGAGCCTGTCAGACTTGGCGGAACCACAAGAGGAAATAAAAAGGATTTGTGCTGCTTTCAATTCATTACTGTACTATCACATCCAGCAGCAGGGCCACAGCAGGGAACCATTTGGCTGCTTAGTTAGCCAGAGAGATACCTTCACTCTCAAGACAAAAACTCATTAGTGCAGACTAGTTGGAGTCCATTGTCATCATGTTCACTTCAAGCTGGTTGCCATCTTCTGTGAACAGTTGCTCCTTCAGCGCTGTGCACTTTTGTCCTTAAAACAAACCATAACTCCCGCGGCTCTGCTTGATTGTTTTCATTAGTCTGCTTGCGGTACCGTGATACCTGTAGCCGCTGCTATGGCTGTCATTTTCCAAGAGCCCTACAAATATGGAAAGATGAAGCAAGTTATTTTCATAGCATCCCCACCCATGTTGTTACTCTCAGATCAGTGTGGAGTCTGGTGTAAAATTCCCATCCTCCAGGCCACACATTTCCCTCCGCGCACCGGTGCCCGCGATTGGTTATCGTCAAAATATGTAGGAGGGGGTTGGGCGTAAGCCGTGGAGGGGAAATGGAGAGAAAGATGGAAGAGGAGGGGGAGTAGAGACCAGGTGGGTGTTTATTCACTTCAACAGCAACCGCAAGCACAACTGGGAGAGAAGAAAACACAGGCAGCTAACAGTTGCTGGTGCCAAAATACACCCCCCCCACTTCTTGATGAAGAGGAATTTATTATCACATCTTTTATTTGCATGTGTTCAATTAGCTCTCCTTTGGATCCTGCTGGTTGAGAACAGGAGGTCCCGCCTCTCTTAAAGCACCAAAGATGATATGGGTGGGCCAGCATGGCAGCATTTAGGTTCTGAACAAATATGTTGGGGTTTATTTCATGGTGGTAAACTGCTATTTAATTTTAATATTGTGATAGGTTGCAATATATCTAATTAAAATGTTTGGACGAGATATGCACAGGAATACAGAACATACATCATGTAGAATTAAAAATGTTTGACACCTCTCTCGCTTTTGTGCTTTAACTCTCGGGGGAGGAGGGTTTGTAAAGAGTTCTAAGGTGACTTAGAGTACAGGAAGATTAACCAGGACATAATCCATCCAAGAACTAATATCCATCCTGCCACTTTCACTCAAACATTTGTTACACTCTTGATTTGCCTGTGCGTTTGGAAGGGCAGTATTGTTTCGCCAATTTTATGCATTAATGATTGCTTTATAGGACAAGATGGAAATCAACAAAGGCTTCCAGAACATAGTTTTTTTTGGTGAAATGCATCGATGCGCTTATCAATAATATACATCTCATATAAACAGGTGTACCGGTTTTAATCTCCTTGTTTACATGAGGGTAGTAATGTAAGCTCTCTAGAGAGAGGAACCTTTATGCGGAGCCCCTACATCTTACTTGTAGCCTTAATCTTTGAGCCCTTTAACCCTAGTGCAGATTATTGTATTAAACAATAGGTTTATTATTCTTTATGTCAAATATTAAGTAATAATGCTTCTCTAAAAGTGAGATTTCCTGTGTGTAACTGGAAGCTGTTTCAGAAAAAAAACAAGAGAAGAAATAAGAAAAGGACAAGTGTGGCATCAAAATAGTGCCTACTTCAGCCAGGTTTGGTTGAATCAGGCTAACATGAGACTCACATTTTTTTTTTTGTTTAGATTTGAGATCTCGGTTCTTGTCCAAGATATTTTTTAGTTTTGTTGCCCTCAACTGTGCAAGCTCTCCGGCTTCTCAGCATCCGGACCCTAGTAAGGTGACTGCTGGTGTATTGGGCTAGCTCGTATTTAGCTTAGCAATGCCTCATGGATTTCAACAAAACAGGGTCCAGACCGACAGACAGAATAAACTACAACTCCCATAATCCCCCACGCCCATGGTAAACAATACCCATATGGCCACCCTTTTCTGTTTACTAAACTTGGAGAAACTGTTCTCCAGGTTTAGTAAACAGAATGCACAGAATTACACATGGCTCTTTTTTTTCCTCATGTGTCACATTGTCTTCTTTGAATTGTGAAAACTTCCACCCCTCAGAATGTGGGAAATGTTTTGGCAGAAGCTCAGGGAAGTTGGTTGGATTCATCACGTTCTCACCTGCATTACCGAAGTTTTCCTCTGCATTCATTCTGTTTATTTTTTTTAATTAGTATTTTCTCTCACTCGGGCAGACTTCTCCTCGGGTCTTTCTGTCTTATAATGTGCATTCAGTTTAGGTTCTGCATTTCATTATCATGTGCTCTAATACTGCGTTCTCAAAAAAAAAATTTTTTTGTAATTCTGCTATAATTATTATTTTCATTATTGTTATTATTATTATAAAGATGAATTAAATCATCCATGTGAATAATCGCAGAATAAATATTTGAATCTTCCAACCATAACATATTTTTCCCCAGTGTTTCTTTTCAATCCAGTGTAGAATCCATAAAAGTTATTAGTTTACACTGAAACTGTGCTCAGAAATGGTCTGATATTGTACAATTCTGATGATTTATTCCTCTAACTGATACTTAATTGGCAAATTGACCATGTGCAATAGACTTGCGGCTATCCTTAATGTATTGTTGGTAGGTTTATCAGGTAATCAGACCTTGATTCTTGCTCTAATATTACCTGAAGTAGATTATGTTGTATTCCCATGCAATAATTCAGCAATTTATTTCCTTTCATTGGAGGTCTCTCTCAAGAACCTTGTCTGTTTTTAATCAATGAGATCAGTATCTGACCGTTTTCTGACAGAGACCTGGCGTTGAAGCTGGCATTCAAAGAGTCACTCTGGATCAGCAGGTGGGTTTATTAGCAGGAGCTCCGCGCTCGACCTTTGGACACTCGTCAGATTGTAAATGATTTTCCGTCAATATTCTCCCGTCCACGCTACCCTGACACTAAGCTGCTTTTGTTTTCAAAAGCAAAACAAAGCTTTGGCTTGAGGAGGAGGTCATGAGTGGTACTCCACCTTCACAGTGTTTAAACCTTTTTGACCGACAGTTTACCGGGTCGGCAGTGCTGCCTTTCTCCTCCAGTAACCTCTTCTCAGAGTTTGCTTTTTAGTTTACACAACAAGGGCGTTTAGGCAGACTGAAAATGCAAAATGTTGAGTTAGAGAGTGTAATCTTTGGAAAATCATCGTAGCTCAGACTACGTGTAAACTGGCAGAATGCAAATCTTGTGGAAAAAGTGACGACAAACTGTTGAGTTCTTGCATCATGGTTGTGATTAGTGAAAGATATCATTTACGCAGATGTGGTGTCTTCTTCTGTGGTGTTGACTTTGAATGCAAATTCTGGCCCGACTCACACAGTATAGAGTTGTTTTTTTTAATCATTTTCAAAGGCTCATCGTATGAAGGCAGAGCTTTCTTTAAAAAAAAAGAATCTTTAGAATCAACTTATCTATATTGCGTGATTCTGGACTAGTAGAAAACCTGGAAGAAACCCACGCAAAACACATGGAGATCATGCAAGCTCCACACAGAATAGCCACAAGGCAAGGAATGGATTTGAACCCGAAACCATCTTGGGGTGAATTTTGCTACCCACTGCGCCAAAGTGCTGCCCCAGCATTTGCAGATGAATTGCATTATTTAACATATATTTTAACCCATTAATGTCCTGCTCAACTGTCTGGTTGAGCACAGTTTGAGTCACTACTTCTTATCGAAAAATGTGTGAGGACCTGTTTATGACAAGACCCAGTGGAAACATGTCAATGCTCAACATTAAGGGTCCAGGGGTGAAGCTCTGTGGCACACCGCATGTCATAGGGGCCACCATGGCTCTTAAGAAAGTCTGGCCTGAGAAAGATGTTTATAAAGCATGTGAAGACATACTCAACCGAATTATGTAGTCTAATAATGGTGAAACATACTTTACCAAAAGGTTGAGCTAATCTAACAAAAAAATTATTTTTTCAAGCAATACAAAACCATATAATAATTATAAAAGTCTCGTCTTTTTAAACATTTTGTTACTCTATGGTACTTTTAGATTACGTAAGATATCAAATGAACAAATTGAATTAAATATGTAAAGAAATCTGTTTTTTTTAAATACATTTTTTTTTTCGTGGTGAGGACATTAAAGGTTTATTCTGAATGCTGTGAGGGAAAACACTATGAACAAACCAATGCATTTGGTTAATATCATAAGTATGTTTGTGTAAAGTAGTAATAATAATATAATAATAGTTATAATATATATTTATATATAGTAATATCTTAGTGAGTTTTGCTGCAGTTTCTGTAAAATCTACCCATTTGATGCATTTAATAAATAATAGTGATCTGTGTGTGCTAGCTAGCTGGAACGATAACATCTCCAGAGTTAACACACTCTTAATCTTTTCATTGTGTGTTTTTGGAAAGCTTAATAAACACAACTCCCTCCGATCCACAAAGGGAAGCCGGAATACTGTTTGATTCCTCGTATTTAATATATTCCAAGGTGCAGACATGCGCCGGCATTGTTTGCTCTAATGACTGGCAGTGATTTTAGTCAATGAAGTCATAATTAGGTCTCTGGCGTTGAAATGACCGTCATTGATATGGCCTGCAGCTCTGCCGTTTATGCCTTGTCATCATAGATTCCTCTAATTGAGTTCATTAAAGCCAACCCTATCAACCACAGTAATAGCTTTTTAAATTTGTCCCTCTAAATTGATTCCCTCTAATATGCCAGGAATTTAATTAGACTGGAGCATCTTGTAGATTCACTTTGCAGGAAGAATAACAGGCTTCATCGGTCATCAATGAAGAACGTCTGCTCTATTAAAGGGGTTTTATTAATCCGGGGTGGAATAGTAGATTTTATCCTTCTGATAGGGTTATTGGTTCTTGAGTTATCTCTGACCGCCTTTCTCTTAGTCAGCTGATTGGCAGCTACTCTGATGTCATTTGTTTTCGTCGGGCAAGGACAGGTCACGCAAGCTGATCTGTATTCTCTCTTTCTTTCTCTCTCCCTCCTCCCGCTGATCATCCCTCCAGACTTTGTGTCTTTCTTTTGGAGTTTCTGCCTTTGAAACGACGGTAATACTATCCATAATGAATGAGGGAATGCCAAGGAAACCCAAGATATTAGAATATCACTTTCTCTCATCTCATAAAATTAATCTTAAAAGCCTGATTTAATAATCATCCCAACTGTGCTGATTCTGATTGACATCACAAGAAAGTTAGATTATGCTTTTTTGACTCCATAATATTGCAAGTTTTTCATAAGATACGGGTCAAATGTAAAAAAGGGTCAAATGTAAGGATCAAAGATTTTAAAAGGGCCAAATAGTGATGACTGCACGACTGCGTCAGAACATCTCCAGAATGCAGTGGTTAGTAACCACAAAACTGATCTAAAGAATGGCATCTGGGGATCAGGATCATGGGCTCTCAAAGTTCATTGATGTGCTTGGAAACACACTTGCGTTTTCCACACAAAGGCTTTTTCTGATTCCACCAAAGAGCTATCATAACACAATTTGTTGTAAAACTTAATGCTGGTTCTGACAGAAAAGGTCTGAGCACACACTGTGCGTCACAGCTGTGTTGGTAACAAATGGGGACCTACACAATATTAGAAAGGCGGTTTTAATGTTATGGCTGATCTGTGTACATACAGAGAATAAAAGTGAATAAAAAGTATCAATATGTACACTAAACATAATAATTAAAAATAAAATTAAAAATAAAGAAATTAAAACTTGCATTTTAGAGCTTTTTTGCGGTGAAAGGTGGACCTGCACAATATTAGACAGGTGGTTTTAATGTTATGGCCGATTGGTGTATATATACAAAGTCTTAATGACTTGATATAAAATCTGATAGGTGCGATATGAAGCTAGTTAATAATGCATCAAAACCATGGCACTAACAAATGCCGTAATGGATTTTACGTTGACATTAGAAGATAGATTTCATTTGGTTGTTATCTTAATACCCATTCCTCCAGTGTATTACTCAAGGATACATTATTTTAATACTTAATCTGGTTTTCACAGGACTATATCATAATTAAATATCTTCAGAAGTCATAGTCTGGAGACTGTATTGCAGGTTTAACCCGTTTTAACTACACTAATACTCTAATTGGAGTTGGTAGAGATGTAATCTGACAAATCCAGTCTGATTATGGGGGATTCTGGGGGATCTTGGACCTCTCAATGGGGCAGCCAGGCCTGCAGCTTGTCTAATCACTCCTGACCCTATTAGAAATGAGTCCTCCATTGTTAGCGTTCGGCACCGTCAGTTCTAGGGGAACAATAAATTCCATTGTCTTTCTTTGCTGCAGCTTGGTTTGGAGTAATCTCTGGCTGAAGCGTTGCCTCAGTATTGCTGTAATCCAGATTCAGTATTAATGACAGTCTAATCCGCACATTTCTGTCCCTCTGCAGAGGCTGACTTGGCGTCTCTGTATGTGTAATGTCACTGATTCTAAAAAGGAAGGGGTTTGCTCACGGCTTATGTCATGAGGGATGTTATAGCCTGTTCAGATTTTGGACCGTGCCATCTATGCCAAGATGCGAGGCTGATGCAGGCTTGTCATGTGGATGGATTTACCCATCCATGCACTCGCATTGATTTCCACCAGCTTTCCTGAGGTCTAATGAAAATTTGTTTTCCTTTAATTCCATAAACCAGCGTGTCTGACATGAGCAATAATTGCATGTCTGCACTGAGCATGTGGAAGGAGCATGCGAGTGTTTGTGCTCGCCCATGCATGACATGCAGCGGGGGCAAATGACATGAATGGCAGAATGATGATCCTCCACAGCGTCTAGTCCTAAAAGGGGCTCTTTTATTCTTTGTTTGACACAAAGGGATGCAGAAGTAGACGAGAGGATGAGTGTGAAATCCATCCCACAGTTGCTAACTTGGCACTATCATCATTAAACCCCTTCCTCCGCCATCAGATCCCCTCCTACACCTTCTTATCTCCTCTCTTCAGAGCTGTGCATGTGGGCCTTTTTTTTTTTTTACATCTCTTTCCAACAATACACACCGGTAATCACCGTGACAGGTAGCATGACTCTCATCTTCATCCCTTTAGTGATAGGGAGGACAGATAGCTGGGCTAGAGCTTAGAGGTAGCACCAAGAGGCGTCATGCCAAACCCATTCCAAGTGAGGGTGTCGTTATTTCCAAAATTGTAGTTTCAGCCAGTTCTGACGGAATTTAGGGGTTCTAACATAGCGGTGTCGTGAGGATGCCAGGAGCAGCAGAATTGTCGCTTTTTAGTTCAGTTGGTAGAGCGGACGCTCCCATGTTTAGAGGCTGAGTTCTCATAGTGTGGCAACCACAAATTCCATGTCACCTACCCAGCTCTTTCTCCCTGGCTCCTGTCAATCCTCAGCTGTTTTGTCAAAAAAAGACCTATGGAAGCAGCTTATGCAGCAAAATGTATGTAAAAACAGAAAAGTGTACTTGTTTACTGTTCGTAACTACCACCCATAACATGTGTAGTGTGACGGATCACTCTAGCTTCTTTACAACTCACCAGCATTCATGCCTTCACTCACACATTCTTGCAGGGGTGGCAGAGGCCACTGTGCAAGGCACCTCTCGCTCATCACAAGCTGCAATCCCTCACACAACCACTACCCAAACAATGGTTTAGCCATTACAAGAAGTGTCCCCTCCCCCTGCCCCCAGTGGAAAGTAGGGATTGCTGCGGCTCAAGATGTTGCTGGATCAATTCCAGACCACTAAGTCTATGTTTCAGTTCCATTGGTGTATGATGGTGTGAGTGGTTGCTGCTCCTGGTGGTAGCAAAGTGGTCCTGCCTTTAAAGTGGTCCAGCTGTCTAGAAAAGTGATATAAACAGTAAATATTGTCCATTTACCATTTTGTATCTCGGCCTTGTAGACAGCAGGGACCAAACCGCAGTTCTTTTGATGATTGGACAACAGGTAAGTCACAGCCTTAAGCTGGACCCACAAAAGTGAATGACCGGGCTGATATTCCCCCTGAAAATCAGCAGAACTGGTCTGGAACTTTGGTCACTCTAGATTATTTGGTTCACACCTTGTGTACAATCAGATCTCCATTGTAACTTTCAATCATGTTTGATCTTAAGGAGTTCAGAAGTAGCTGATTACATCACTACTTTCTGAGTGTGACCACATCAATGACAAAGGTTTCCTGGAGCAACCGATGGTGCTCACAAGTAATGGTAAACATTTAAGCCTTCTGTCTCAGGTTGGCTAGCATAACACTCTCACAGATATTTAACCGATCACAGAGATTTAATCTCACCTTTGTTCTCAATGACCATTTCTTCAATTCACACTCGTTTCTGGCCTATTACTACAGCAAGCAGTCATTAGGTCTGCTCACTTGAGGCGGTGCGTTCAAAGCCTTTATCCTATCCTGTAATGTGTCAATACCCCGTTAGAATCTCGTATCGTATCCATGAATGTCACGGCCAAGACATTTTAGTTGACCATTAATTATCATACAAATAATTTTAATTTTATATTATTTTATACAAATAATTTTCATTTTAAATATATTATAAATAAATATATTTAAAATAAATTTCAATAATTGTCATTAACGATTTATTTGCCTTTTGTCTTTTTGGTCCCACGAACCAAGTAGAAGTATCAGACTCATTAGAAGAAATACCAATAAAACCATTAAAGAAGAAGATGCATGTTTTTCACAGGTTTATTTTTAGACTTATTGAAAAGCTTCAATGATGGTTAGATTCCTTGATGAACCAGTGGCCACTTTCAAATGAAATGGATTCATAGACTTATGGATTTATGGTTTCAGAAGTTGACCACAACCGTTTCACAACAAAATGAACAAATTGTCTCCATTGAGTTATTGAGCTCTCTGTTTACATTTTGATTAAAACCAAATTGTGCCCGTAGCGATGTTTGCTTGGTGACTAAATTACCTACACATCAATACCTACTCATTCAAAAGGCTCTGTGACATGTTAGCGCTTATAACCTTAATTACCCATTAGTTCCTTTGAGGTGCTAAAATCTCATTTAATTCTCCACTTAAAGCAGAATCAGGATGCCAGTTAAAGATCAAACAGTGGGAATCGATTTGCAAACAGTGAAGAAATTGGACGTTTCTGTCACATCAAATTGTGTTATACAGATGAATTTTGACAAATGTCACGATTATAAAGCATTATTGCAATTAAATCAAATAAATGCAAATCTTCTTCTTTCGGCTGGTACATTTCCGGGTCGCCCCAGTAGATCATGTGTTTCATCTGTTTCCAAAGCAACCCTCCACATTTATCCTTGCTTGACACAAGAAGGACACTGGATTGTGAACTTTTATAATTACATTAGTTATGTAATAATTGTGACGGACTTTTAGAACTCCTGTAGTCTGGCTCATGTAGTCCCGGTTTAAGTGGTTAAGCCCCGTACATGATTCCCTCATCTGCTCATTTATAATGTCCACTGTGGGTTGAACCCACTACAATTTAGGATCTAGTTGATTTCATTGACATTTTTTTGGTTTCGAATCGAACAGAAAATAATTTCTGACATGATGTAGCTAATATTTCACATTTTCATGAAAACGTCTCAGATTTGTCCAACTTTGGAAGAAAAAAAATCAGGCTGTAAAGGGGTTATATAACGATTCTTGAACTATGGAGATATTTGCTTTCGCTCCAGGAAGATTTACAGACAAGGGCCAGAAAAGCAAGGACTTTTCGGATCATTGGAGGACTACAGGCGTTTTTGTGCCTGTCCTGATGATGAAATGTGATGCAGTAAATATTGTGAAATGTCACTAAATGACACTTCGGTTCACTGGATGTACAGTATTGACATTTACAACAAGGGCCAGAATTTCGTTTCCATAATATAAACACCAGTGTAACATGATGGCTGGAGTCAAGCAGCCAAGCCTGATATTGCACGAGAGATGAAAGCGCACATTTAACGATACACTATCAATAACACACATCGCCCGGACATAAATCAATGTCCTGGAGATAAATCTCACTCGTCAATGTTGTCTCAAATTTTTATCGGATTAATTGGCTGAATTTATAACAACAATATAACAGCAATGCCTTTTAAAATGTAACATTATCTGGAATCAGCAGTTTCGGCTTGTATATGAAGTCGATACGGGTCGCTGCACGATGGCGACCGTCAGTGCTCAGGCTGACTGGAGCGACCTCTGTAGATGATGTGCTGAACGATCAATGTCCTGTAACCTGCTCAAGATAAAGTTCCTCAGCAGAGCTTCTCTCTTAGCTCTCTGAATATTCCTCTCCCTCTGGGTTGCTGTGACCGCTTCATAGATTTAAAATATCATGCCAATCTGAGCCCCAGGATCACATGCATTCAAAGAAATCCAGTGATGCTAGGTTTTGAAGAGCAGGACTTAACTCTCTACAGGCGGTTTGTGAAACACACAGCATGTCTGCAGCAAGACAAGAAATTCCATTGTGGCGTTCTTTCATAGAAATATTGAAGTTTGCGGTCAGAGTATCTGCCGCTGGCCGTGCAAATCTGATCCGTTTGCCCTCTGAAGCTGCAGCCGGTGGCCTACAGCGTGTTTCACGTTGCACATGAGACAATCATACATAAGAGTATTTACATGATTGCTTCCTGGTAGGACGGTAGGGTGGGGGAAGCAAGTTCCACTCTATCTGATGACCCAATTACAGTATTTGCTTGCCTTCATATGTAAATGCGTTGCATGTAGATCAGCTGAAGTGAAGCCTCTCGGCCGGTGACCTCTGCCGAGTGTGTGGATGTTACCATGTAAATTATCTTAATTATCCATATCCTGTTGTTTTAAGTTTTCAAGGCATTCTTCCTATGTGACCTCACTTCCTGTGGCAGTAGGTGGTATCTAGTTGAAGTTGTGAGATCACAGTTCTGTTTGACATTTGTGACGTGATACCATTAAGATTCCTTCTTTCATTTTCTTTAATCTTATCTTGCTCATGGTCGTGGGAGGGGCTGGAGCCAAATCACCACATGGTCGACATACCAATCACCACAACGACAAGCAATATAGAGTCACTGGGCCCTGCTCTCTCCTGTCCCCATGCAGGTGGGGCCCTGGCGGTGGCTGTTCCCTCTGTGGCCCCGGCCTCCCCCTTTGGGGCTTGGTATCTGGGGGGGGGGGGGGCTTGTCTTCTCCGATGCGTGGCCGGCCTCGCACCAGGGGTTTGGGTGGGTCTCGAGTGGCTGGGGTATTGGGGCTGTGGGTTCGGCTTGCACTTTTGGTGATGCTGGCCTCTGGTCAGGGTGGGAGGCTGCCTCCCCCTCTACTTCTAATAATAATAATAATAATACATTTAATTTATAATGCACTTTACATTTGGATCAAATCTCAAAGTGCTTCTGTGGGCATGCTCTTGACCGGGGATGCTTCCTCTTTGGCCCCTGGCTGGCTTTTCCTTGGGTCAGTTCCTCATGGTCTGGGGGACCATGGGCCGCAGTGGAGGCTTGGGTTCCTCTTTACTTAACCCTACTTGAAACCACATTCAGTGACAATCTTTCTCACTAACACTCAAACAAACACGCGCATGCACACGTACAATAAGATGAACACATAGTGGTAAAGTTATGAATAGCAAGTATAATACATCTATACTTTGTGATCTGTGTATGTCAATAGGTGAATTTTTTCCTTCATCCACTGTTTCTCATATTTTTGATGCTTTGCTTAACTTGCCGGTCATGCTTACATTGTCGCCATGGCAACAGCAATATAGATTCTTGTCTTCCTGTGACAATTCATTGTCTTGTCATCACGAGAATTGGGCCAACCACGGCCGTTCTCGGTTTCCATACGATTCATATGAAGAAAATTTTGATTCCCTAAACTTAAACCTTTAAGCCTTTCTGAATTCTGTTTTGACTCACAAGCTTTTGCCCCATTACTATTAAATAACTGAAAAAACGTCTTTGATGTAATGGCGTCAAACATTTTTCGCAACGAAGCCACTGGCCCAAATCAGCTCTCATCTGTTTTTTGTTAAAGTTTTTAATACAGAATGAATCCTTTTAGGGAACTAATGCTGATGCTGTATTTACGGTTGTCTCACCCACAATAAATGTTCTAGGTCCTCGCTCACAGATATGTAGTTTCAGCTTCTCTAATCTGGCTTGATCTGCCACAAACTGAGCAGGAGTTGGGCAAACCATTGCATCCGTGTTATTGTAGCCTGAATTGTCACTGTTGACAGGAAGAAGATGCACTCAGAGCTTTTCCACTTATGGCTCCGACCTCTTCCCTTTCTTGTCCCTTATTTTTTTTTGTGCTGGGCGGTAAGAGTCTGTCCTTTCGCTCTCTGTCTCAAATCTTCTCTCCTTCTAGTTCTCACAGTCTGGCTAATTTTATACCCCCTGTGTTTGGCTGTAAACCCCAGCTCACACACAGGATGTGATCGAAACTGTGTCTCTTCCTGCTTGTGGATGGCGAGCCTTCTGAGTCAGTTCCATACGATCACAATGATGTGAAAGAGTTCCTCTGTGTGGAGGGTCATTGGTTCTTCTTTGTGTTCTATTATTCATACAGCCCACAGCGAGAGTCAGGCTTTGGATCATTATCATCCATGCATTTTTATAAAAGTGCTAATCATCTGATAAAAGACCTGACCTTCATGTAGCAATAATCTGAAGTGTGTAAATAAAGACGGGAAAGTCAAAGAGCGTTGTTAAGCTTTATATTACTTCATGTCTACATTTGTCTTTTCATTTCTCACTCTGGTTCCTAGTTTTGGCAGATCTATGTGAAAAATGTGGAGGCGTCCATGGCTCTCTCTCTCTGTCTCACACTCTCTCTCTCTCTCCAACGTGCGAACCATCTCGGTTCCCAGACGAAGTTCTGCAGGCAGACAAGACATGTAGCCTTGGGCTGTATCTACAAATACACGTAGATAACTTGAGATATTTCTGTTCTTCCTTCCCGTTTTGGGGGCTTACATGATTAGTGTGCAGTAGAGAATGTTTTATAACTGCCCATGTGGTTCTTTAGAACAAAACCAAAACAGAACCACACTTGTCCTTACATTTCCTTACATTTGACCATTTCTTCTGAAATATCACATCTATATTTACCATTCAAGGGGTTCTAGGAGCTGAAGTCATGCAGGGAATCTTCGGCTGGGAGCTTGTTTAATCCGGGCCCTGTTATATCTGAGCCCCTCTCCTGGGAGCATAAGCTCTAGGGATGTGAGAGGAAGACGGTAATGGAGACGCCACCAGTGAGGCGGAGTGGATCGGATTGTTGGATGGAAAACTGAATAATGTCCGCAGTTAGAATGAAGTGAGGATTTTTTACAGTCTCTGGCCATGAAGAAAGTGTGTCTTGTTCTCCAGACGTGATTTGAAAGGATGGGCTTTTCAGACTACTCCTCTTTTTTTATTGTGGAATTTTGAATGTGATATATTTATATAAAGTAGGGGGTTTTATGTAATCGTGTTAAGGCGATAACTAAAAAAACAGCTCATGGATCAATTTCAAATTTTATTCCCTCATAGATAGTAGGGCGAGGACAAACCAGATTGATTTTTGCAAAGATTGGTTGTATTTTCTGACATTAGGGGGAACTTTGTCTTCAAACATTTTGGGCCACAATTTCTTGTTGGTCCCATTTCGTCCAAACTTGGTCCATATGGATCAACTTGAGGAGATCTATCTTCTATTGATCGCGTTTTAATGTAATAGTTCATATTTTACTCAGTAGGGGGACCCTTTTCATGAAAGACACCGTTTTCTCGAACATAACTTCATATTTAATTTGAAGAGTTCAATCAGGAGAATTGCTCGGAAAACGCAGGGATTTGGGGGCTTTCCGGGGATATACCTTTTGCTGTTGGGCATTGTATGCCTAGTTTTTCATGTGACTCTCGTGAGGCTCAGTCCTTTGTGGTGAAACTTAGGTGATTGTACACATGTACGATGCTGCTAATGTAGTAATGCATGTTTTAGTTTTACTTTCTTCGTCTTCTTCCAGTCTGAAAAAACTTCCATAACTCAGAATGTTATCCTTTTTTTTTTAGTAGAGACATAATGTAGGTTAGTTTATTCATCTCTTTTCTCGCCTGTATCACAGAGATTTTCTTCTGGAGTCTTAGTATTTTAGTTTTCTCTAAAACTGTTACACAACTTTTCCTCATGCAAATCTTCCAGTTCTTCTCTCTCTGTCTGCATGACAAGGTCTAAAATGTTCATATTATAGGCATTTCTGCAGCTGACCCTCTGAATAGAAATGCTAAGGATTGTGGCACTTCATTGCATGAATCAGGATTGCACAAATTGCTCACCTGTAGTAGGCATTGTTGCTAATGCTTGTTGTTTGTGTGAAGGGCACGTGAACCATCTTGTGGTGCATTCAGGTACCATATGGAATCAACCATACTGAGCCTGATCGACCGGTCATGGCAAAAATGTGTCTCCCGAGATGTTAAATTACCCCATCGACTAGCCGATCATTCCGTTCTCCTCTTATATTTCCTCCTATCAGAGAAGAGTTATCTGAAGTTTCCCTACTCGGTAGATGACTTCTCAACCTGCAAGTGAGACGATATGAATAGTTAGTGGTTCAACACGCTCTGGAATAACTGATCCTATCAGGATGATGTATGTCTGTAAAAGGTTATATGCCTATTTTTCCATGTCGCATTTGTCACTAGTGATCAGCCAGACCAAAAAGAATGTTAAAAGAATAGAATTCCTATATGTTCTATCATACCAATGCATAACAGAGAAGAGAGACAGCTACTGATTAATGATGAACATGGAATATAAAGCTCTTGAGATCTTCTGAGTGTATTTTTAAACGACCACTTCTTGGACTCTCCTGCATTGCAGAGGATTATTCCCTCACTTTATTGGCGATCGATCTGAGCGAGCCGGAGGTGAAAATGGAATCAGAGCTCTCTTTAAGACTGCCCACTAACTGAATAACACTATTGATATAGGCTATCACACATACCATCTGCCTGTAAATGATCCAGTTCTGCCTCGGCCCCTCAGGTATTTCCAGATATTTGATTATAACAGCAACCGCTTAAGAGGAGCTGCCATCGGATAATATCACTCCCACATCGTGTTGGCTCTGGCTCAGAGCCACTGAGCGGTGCGCTGCAGACCTGTGTTCTAAGATGCAACTGCTGTTAGGAAGTGAGGAGGACAGACGTGGGAGTCTCTGCTGAGAAAAACGATATTCCATGCTGCCAGATGTCTTTTTTCCCTGCTCCCCCAACGAGTGGACGTCTTCAATGGAACACAGCTTTATTCACGTCAGCACAGACGCATGGAGTCCACTAGCATGTAATAATTTCCTCCTATGCTGTTTATTGTCATTTCTGCAGCTGCACTTTTCATATTGGAGTTGATTTGGTTGCTTTCATTTTTTTTTGGAAATACCTTGATCTCTAATGTTTACATCTGTACACCTCAACCGTTGGTCGCATTTAGTCCAAAAATGTTTTAGTCCAAATTTGGTGCTTATAAATCGACTGGAGAAGATATATCTTGTATATCATAATTTATTCTATAAGGTCATAGTTTCCTCAAAAGGACATAACATCACATTTAATTTTGATGTGGGTTGATGTGCAGGAAACATATTTAACTGGATACATGAAACTTTGTGGGCTCCCCAGTTTATCTCTAAGGCCGAGCCCAGCCACCCTACCGACTCATCACGTGGAGGAATGGGCATTAGGGTCGGTACTAGACAGTTCTGGTAGGGGGGGTTTCACAGATTGCATTGTGATATAGACCTTCGTCAGACTTAGCTGAGTTATTATCAGCCGGGAAAGTAGAAAATCTGATTTCCATCAGAAAAAAGTAAAGAAATGTCATTTTTATCTAATGTCCTTTCTCGCTTATCATCCCATGACCCTTTAGATTTATCTTCCGACTTATGAGAAAGTTTCTGTGCTTTTCGTTGTGACACTATGCGGCAGGTCAAAGACGACTTTTGTAAAAAGAATTGTTGTTGTGCTGGACTGATGTCGGGGCCCGATAACGGTTCAGACAGCTCCTCAGCGGGTGAATTGACATCTTTATCTGTCGTTATTTTTCCTCTGGCCGTGTGTGGCCATGTGAGTGGTTGCCCTCAAAGCTTATCCCTGTAAATGTATTTGTGTCGATGCACTCAGAGATGCTGTAATCTGATTGAACACAACCCTAGAGAGATGGGTGAACCTAAAAAAGAGGGTTTAAGTGCAGGTGCATGAGGGCCATCAGTCTTTGAGCTGTTATTTTGTCGCCTTAGTTTGATGTATTTTTAGATGAGCTGCAGGTTTTCTCGGGGTTAAAATAACAGTCAAGTTAAAGTTTTGGTAAGACTGTTTTTGAGTTGGTCATTGCAGAAGTGGACACTCCATCTCTCCCTCAGATGAAGCAGAGTGCGGTAATTTTCACAAATTATAGACCTGCCATACAGCATGTATCTACGGCAGTGCCAGATTTCATTTGTAATGTCTGCCTGCTATCTGTTGCTGTGACAACTCGGTTTTTCTATTTAATTTAAATGTCACACCTCATTTTATTCCTCCTCATCTGAGTGTTTTTTTGCACTTGTGTTATGTGTTTTTCTTCGCTGCCCCTCGGAATTAGTAGCTACACAGAAACCATAGCAGGCTACCTTATAAATAGGAGAACTAAAACAATAGTCCACTCCAGCCTCAAAACAATTAGAATATACAAAGGGAGAAGCAAATTAAATCCATACCTCTGCAGGGGGAACCTTATCTCCCATCTTAAGACACCTCAGTTTAAATAAGCAGCCAATCAACAGGATATCCAACGTTGGAATATGTTCTTTAATCAGCTCTTCTTCTTTTGGATTTTGGGCAGCTGACATCCTTTTAGTAGTAGTACAGCCTCTTTCTGGCTTTAGTCCCGTATTTGTCTTCAGGTTCATTATCCTTCTTCACATTTGAGATACCTAAGCTGGTCTGATGACGCCGTGTTTAAGCAGAGTGTGTATTGCTATTGAAAAGCTTTGTACTCTTCTTGCGTCTTTTATTGGAAGGTGACAAACGTTTGTTTGTCTAATATCTTCTCCATGGTGGCTGAATCGAAATCTCCAGATGTGTGACATCATAGTTCTGGCGTCTCTCTGTAAGGAAGGTGGCAAGACACAAGCAGTGACAGGAAATGTCTGATGATGTGTTATTACACATGCAAAACCTACATGAAGAGTCAATACAAAGCCACATATAGACATGAATTCACATCGGGTAACGTTAATGATATTTGTTGAGCATTTTGAGTCACTATTTCTTATTGAATAATGTTTGCCACTTGACTGAAACTGTTTATAATATGACCCAGTGGCAGCATGTATGTAAAAGTAAGGCACTGAGGATGGGGCCCTGGGGGACACCACAGGTCAAGGGGGCCCACTTAGGTGGAATTAACATTGGCAATTTACAAAGTCCTATTCCATACGTAGGAGTTTATTTGACCTATTAAAGTAAATAAGGATTACTAAACAGGATTATATTACTCGATTCAACCAAAAGAAGTTTAATAAGGGTCAAATAGTTGTCCAAAAACATTCTTCGCCAAAAGGTTGAGCTAATCTAATAAAGAGTTTTTTCCAAAAAATGCAAAATTTCATCATGAGATCATTTTATGAGTCACATTTTTTAACTGCTTAAAAACATACTAAATGTAGTGTCTAATACATTAATTGAATTAATTAATGCCCCAAAGAGGAGGACATTAAAGGGTTCAATAATGAGTCCATCGGGCAATGTAAAAATTTTTATCTTGCCCTGAAAGTCATCTGATGCTGTCAAGAAAGCCTATCAGCGTTGAGGTACTTCGGGTGTCAGGTGTAGGATCTTGATTGACTATAGTGGAATGTGGCGCCGAGAGCTATTTGTTTACACCTTTGTTGGTTTTCCGATATATCTTTGACTTAAACATCAAATACAAAGCAAAAACTGTGTTTACTTAAGTTCTGGCAAAATTAAAGGCTAGTGTCATTTATTATAAGGGGTGTGGCTGGAAACAAGCAGTGACAGGGAATGCCCGATGGCACGCAACAACAATTTTTGCATGGAATGATTACTGTACATACAAAGTCGGTACAATCCGCAACTAGACACGAATTCACATCAGGTGATGCCAATGACTCATATAATGCATTTCACACCTTAAGACGGATGGTGTCTGTCAGTGTTTGTCTCAATGTGACATGCCCGGACATCAGTAGGATGCCTATGCTGAAGTAGAGGAGTTATCTTAGCTGTATGCGGACACCTGAAAGTAATATACTTTAGACCAACAATTGCCTTTTATTCCATCGTGATTAATGGCTGATGAAAATGCCAAAATAAAGGTTGAAATCCATTATCATCACTCATAAGAGTGATGCAAGTAAAGTGAGTTGGGCGATGCGAGAATGGTCATGTTTGGCATGATTGCATTATATGTGAGCTAACTCCTTCAGGCTGAAATGATGTCCTGTCACACAGAAACACACCCCTCACAAAATAGTTGCGATTACTGCCGCTGTGAGACACCAAATTAATTATAGTCATGGTATTTATTTGCTTTGGGATGATCTGAAATAGTCGCCTGCAGTGCTTTTGAGAAAATAAATTCCAGTGATCATTTTTGATATAGCCTCTGTTCCACTCTATCCGGCCTTCTAAGCATACACTGTTCTGCTCATGCCATTATTTGACTGTCATGGAAATCCTCCAGCATGACACCTCATTTTCCAGGATGTCATAGAGCAAATGTTGACTGCCTGATTTCATTGAGCTCCAGAGGGAAGGGGGTTGGGAAATGGGGGGAGGGCTGCAAGGAGATGTGTCGATTCATTTATCCTTCAAGTCAAAAAAAAAGAAAAAAAAAAGGGGGGGGGGAGTAAGGGGGGGCGAGAGAGCACCCCTTAGCAGTTCCCCTCTGCTCAGCTAGATGAGAACGTCACCATAGTAACCGCTCAGCATGTTCCCTGCCGCTGGAAGGTGAGGCCCTTATGTCTCTAAAAATGTCAAAGTTGCAGTAGCAGAGAAAAGAAGACTTACGGGCATGTAGTTTGTTGAGTCTTTGGAATGGTTTCAGATTTTTTAAGTATGGGCCCATTTAGGCTTTCACCCACAATCCTTCAGTTGTGGGGGGAAAAAACTGTACTTAAGAGGTTTCCACATGAATACAACCTGTAGCCTGTAGATTATTTGGCTGCTCAGCATTCCCAGGTAGATAAATTGTACCCCTTGTTACTTGTGTCCTCCTTTCAGGCCCCCCATGGGTAATAGCAGTGATAATATATTAGCTGGCACCAAACTGCAGTCTCTGCTGCAGCTGATGTATTATCTCCTACAAATAGACACAAACAGTCCTACAAACATAAGCACTGATTGCTGCCAAGACTTCACATCTAATAATAATAATAATAATACATTTAATTTATAATGCACTTTACATTTGGATCAAATCTCAAAGTGCTACAAAGCAAAAGCAGATAAAAGCATCAATAAAAAATAAAATAATAACTATATAAAAGCCTGACCAAATCTCACATATATGTATATTCTTGCTGCGAGTAGATTTGGAAATCTGGGGAATCTAATGTTTTTTAGATTTTTTTTAGAGTTTCCCACTCTGTTAATATTATACGGTTGTTCATACTTAACTGATACTGATTTTCAAGCACCCTGCCTCAAACCCAGTATCAAGTGGAACGGTATCTAGATCCTGTATCACTGTGAAGAGTGTTTTGTTAAAATCCCCCCTATAGAAACATAGGGACTCTTCTTTTCAAACATGGTATGCATTGTGTCCACCCACGTACTTCCATGCAATATTTCTTTACTATATTCAATACAATAATTCAAAGATGTGCAATATTACCTATCACACCACAGCATCCATCCATCCATTCATCCATCCATTTTCTGTAACTGCCAATTCTGCTCAGGGTCACTTTACCCAGCTGACATTGGGAGAGAGACAAGGTACTTCCTGGATAAGCTATCAGTTCATCACAGGGCCGACACTTAAAGACGGACAAACGTTCAGGCTAACATCTGAATTTAAAGGACAATATAGGGTCACTTATTCACCTAGTCTGTCTTTGGACTGCGTAAGGAAGCATCCACCGAAACAAGGGGGAGAAAACTGAACACGGAGAGGCCCCCATGAGCAGAGGTGGATTCGGACCTGGAACCTTCTTGCTGTCAGGCGACAATGACACAACTACAATATTTACCCCCGATTTGGGGATATTAGGGAATTGTCATTGTCAGGTCTGATGACCAAAAACTGTTGTTTCATGGATCATTTTCAAATGTTAAACTCACGTAGCCCTTAGGGTGAGGAAGTACTGTATTTATTTCGGGAAAGATTGGTTGTATCTTTAGTAAAATACGGGGAGCTTTATCTCCAAAAGTTTACGAGCCATATTTTCTCAATCATCTAAATCGTCAGATTTAGTCCAAATCTGGTGCACAAGAAGCTACTCTGGGAGAACTGTCTTGTCATATGTTATATAATAGTTCAAAGTTATCACACAAGGGGGAGCTTTTTTACATTAAACACTTTTAACAGATAGAATTTGAGGAGTTCAATCAGGTGGATTGCATATACAACGCAGGGGATTTGTTTTTTTGGGGGAATATACCCTTGATGTTGGGGACAACAGCGTAGGCCTAGTTCTTAATCCCTAATCTATGATGCATAGGCTGACAACCGTTTTTGAGTATGTCAGGTCTATATATGTGTGTGAAGTGTACTCAGCTTTGTTGTAAGGCAGCACACCTGAATTTGTTGTATACTGTAGTATGAGAGTAGAGGAATCTTGAATCTTTACACTGATGATAATAAGACTGCACACCCTGAGTCTGGATCTGCTCAAGGTTTCTGCCTGTTATAAGAAGGCTGTTTTTTACTCCACTATCTTCATAGTCTTGCTCAAGGGTAATTGTTGAGTCTCTGTTATAGAGTAGAGACCACAGTCTAGACCTTCTCTATTTGGAGAGGGCTTTGAAATAACATCTGTCTTGATTTGGCACTATATAAATAAAATATAATAAAAATAAAGTCAAATAAAACCAGTAATTGGATGTGTTTTGCTTGGAATTATGGCTACGCTGCTTCCATCGATTTACATCTCAAATGATTGAGCATAAATGGAGTGTAAGTGGATTTTGGAGATAATTGATGAAAGGGTTCATTCTAAGTGCACAATGGGGAAGCTATTTATAGAATGAATGTATGATGAGTGGATTATGTTGCTAACAGGCTCTAAATGTCTGATTAATTCGGATTCTTTGCCTGGTCCTTTTAGATGTGTTAATGCACTAGAATCTGTTTATTTCTTCACACCCTCCTCGTTGGGGGAAGTCTTCTCCTCGGAGCAGCCCTCACTCCTTCTTGCCATATTCTGTTTCTGTTGAAGACAGGAACTGCATTGCAGTTTTTCTCTGTCTGTACTGTTCCATAAATTGTCGAACATGCTCACTGACCTTCTCTCTCTCTGTGGCAACAAAGGTGGCGAGCTGCACCTATTCAAGGACTGAGACTCAGAGTGAGCCGTCGCCTGGATTCAGGAGCTGCCTCTTGTCTTTGGGTCACCCACCTCCAGCCTCCGTCCAACTTCTGATGATGTGACGACAGCACACCTTCAGAAGCATGTGACCCGCTAATATGGATCGGACTATTAGCATACATTGATTCAACTGTCATCCAGGTAATTAACCAGATTGAAGGCCTGCACACCAAACACTACAACAGATTATTTAGGGATTAAAAGCTGCTTTTTATGACTTCACACTTCAGGTCAGTCTTTGAGGGTCTTTTCGAGGACCTGGGCACACATATCCCTTCAATTTACACAAAGGTGTTTATTTTCTTCCCATAGGGCTTCATAACTTGTTTCTAGCCATTCAGACACTTCCTCAAGCTGGAGATTCATGTCTGCAGCTGGCTGTTTGTGTCAGCTGGTAAAAAGATCAAGAAACAGGAAGTGGAAGAGTAATGAAAATAGAGCACTGGACAGTTTTTTTTCTAAAGGAGACATTTCTGTGGTGTGAGCCAGTTGCTTTTGAATGTATACTTATAGCAATGTTTTGATCAGAGTAAGACTGGATGAGTTGGTTACAATGGTTGTCTTAGGAACAGGTTCTATAAGCCCCCACCAAAACAGGGAATAGTCTTCCCACACCTCTTCCAGGGGCCCTGTTAGTCTGCATACCATGATCTGTAGGCATTAGGGATCACACCAACCAACTGCATGTTCTCCCTGACTCATTCTTCATTTTCCACCGGCACCCTGCTGACTGACTGATGTCAACCTGGACCTTGATTCAGTTTTGTTTTCCACATATTGATTTGTTTTGCATTGGACGCCCTTCCTGACCTCACCTCTCCCCATTTACTCAGGTTTGGGACCAGCACTAGAAGAAGAGTTGGGTTAGTATTCATACCATAATAGCTGTGTTCAATGTATTTATTACCCCCACCATGGAGGCTATGTATTTACCCATGCTTGTCTCTTTGTTAGCAAGATTATGTTTGAACTAATTGACCAATTTGCATGAAATTTTACCCAGATGTGGGTTTTAGCATGTCCCAGAGGCGATTAAATTTTGCTGCTGTTAAGTTGTTTTCTTAACCTTTGCAAGATCGAGCAAAATTGGAATTTGTTTTTGCATAACTCTTAAATTAAAGCATGGCTTTATATGAAATTGTAATATGAAAATAAGAAATATGGGTTTTGGCATATCCTAGAAGTGACTACATTTTGGTGATGTTAGGTCATGACCTCACTTTGGGAACTGTGGTTCCTTGGTGAAAGTTTGCGTTCTCTGGGTACTTTCTAGTTGTTCATTATTCAGGCACTTTTGAACTTTTTTCATGTCAGTTTGCCCACATCCACCTACATTGTAGGTCATGGTCTATCCATCTTAGCACAAACCGCCTTCTTCTGCAATCAAGGACATCACTGTCCTAGGACATAAATATTCTTACTTATTCTTTCTTATTACTCCAACCCCAAATATAAAAGTTATGCAGGATAGTGATCAGTATGACCAACTGTCCAACCACATTTTTTTTGGACTAGTGCATATCTCACCGCTATTTACTCTAGTTTCCCCAATCTTTTAATTTGTATATCTCAACTGTGTTACCTCATATTTTGAATGTTATCCTCATTTTATTTCGTGTGGTTTCCATGGCAACATGTTGTGGTGATTTTAATCAAATTCATCATTCATGCATGCAGTAACTGCATGCATAACCTCAAACCTCCTGCATGGCCAAGAACTTCCTGCAGCTGAATATTAATTGACGTGACAATTATTTGCCAAGGCACAGATAATGACAACCTCCCAAAACATCTGCACTCATGGGTTGAAATGATTCTCCAGAATTGCAAAAATCTTGGTGGGATCTTTGATGAAAATTTAGTCTGAGTAAAACTGCTAACATCTCGGTTGTTCAGTCTTGCTTTTTTTGAACTCAGCAAACTGTGGAACATCCGTTTGGTTTAACCCAGAAGTAATTAGAACTAGAAGAGATGGCCACACATGCTTTAATCTTCTATAGTTCAGATTATTGCAACTCCCTCTCTACATGTTTGAGTCAACAGAATTTACATAAATCTCGGCTTGTACAAATTAGCATCCTGACTTCACACAAGAATCAGAAAGAGGGAACATATTAGTCATGTTTCAGCCTCCATTCATTGGCTTCCTGTTACTTTCAGAATTGAGTTTCAGATTTTAATGATACTTTTAAGACCCGCATTGGACTCACAAATGCATCTATGATTTTCCGTCCCCAGACCGCGGAGATCAGGGAGATCAGACTGGCTAGATCCTTATCCTCTTTAAAATCTCCTTTAAAAATGCATTTTTATAAGTGCCCCTATATTTGGGGTTTGGTCTGAATTGAAACCCATTTATAAATTCCCTGTTTTATTGTCTATTTTTAAAAGAAATGATTTTGTAATTATCTCTTTTTACACAAAGCCTTACTTATTAGGTGGTTGTGTCATCATTTCTTCAGTATCTCATGGAAAAAATTTTTTTTTTTAATATCTCCATTTTTTTGATTTTACTATAGGAACAAAAGCAAGAGGTAAAACTAACTTTCTACAAAGCAGCACATCAAAAATAATATATCATCAAATTAAATTGGAGTTTTTCTGGATAAAATATGTAGATTTATAATGGAGGAGCAAGAAAGATTTCATTTTCCAGGCTTTTCATTTTTTAGATATCGCCATTCCAAACAAAATAGCTGTGTCCTAAAACGTGTTTGCGTGAGATAAGGAGGGAGTAGCTTCGAGGATGGCTGGGATAGCAGAGATCCAGAAAAAACATCCTTCAGAAAGATGATTTTTCAGGTGACTTTGAAGTTTGGTAGAATTCTCCATAGCTTACATCTAAAAATGTAATTACTAACCCCTTTTCACTGAAGGAATGGAGGCTTTGTTGCATATTTGTTGACAGTCTATATTATACCAGTTTGTAGTGAAGTGGGAAATGTTATCTCCAGATGATTCTGGTTCTGTTCAACCTCGACTTGAAAGTTTGCTATTGTTGATACTAAAACGTCTGATCTGTCACAAGGTTTTTGCTTCTAAAGGCATATTTTCACATTAAATGGCCAAAATAATGATCACAAAATGAGACTAATACAAAACGAATATAATACAAGACTAATGTCTTACCTGAACTGATCAGCCATAATATCAAACCTACCTGTACCTACCTACCAATACTTACATGTATGAAGCCTTTCTATAAGTTTTAATTCATATATTTCAATCAGAGAAGACGAGATGTCGAAAAGACGAACGATTTATTACAACAGCAGATGTGTGATAGTGAGTCTATTAGAAAGTCTTTGGCGCTCAGACTCTTCAGGGAGATCGCGATCGAATAGTCTCTGCCCTGAGCAGCAGCATGGAGTATCCCCCCTCTGGAGTCTGGATACTGGTGATGGTGGCTGATGACTCTGCTGAGGCTGATGAATGATGAAACTGATGGATCTTTGAGGACCAGTTGGAGATGGGGAGGTGGAGGGCGCACGAACCAGCAGCATGCAAGAACTAGATGGATGGAGAGAGAGTCGTATTAAAAGACAGCAGCTGATGGGGATGGCCAGAGAATGGATGGCTGAGGCTTCATGAATGGGTGCAGCTGACATCAATTTATGCCCCCAGGCTGTTAAGCAGGAAATTGATACCAAGCACGTGTGAAAGGTGAGGATAACACAGGATAACACTCCATTTATATTCTCATATATTTTGTGGAGGTTGAAATTGGATTCAGGGTCTCGCCCAAGGACCCTACGACATTTAGACTGCTGGGTTAGTCCTGGGATCTACTCTGATTAGGAGACAACCACTCTGAGACAACCACTCTGACTCCTCAGCTACAGCCACCCTTAGAGTTAAAGTTGACTTTTTCCAATCAAATTCTTTACAGTAACTGTTTTATGGGCTCAGACAACATAGACCTGCAGTTCTGGAGATGCTCTGACCCATTCATCTAGCAGGACAATTTTCCCTGACACTTGTCTATTTTTTCTGCTCCCAACACATCAACATCATGACAAATGGTCCAATGCTATAGCCCACTCACTGACTGGTGCCCGGGTAACAACATAATCTATGTTATTATGACTTCTCTGATCAGTGGTTGTAACGTGATGGCACAATGTTGTGTACTTTTATATAAGGCATCATGTCAAAGCAGACGGCGATGGAAGTTTGAGAGTCTTTGCTTTCAACGGAGGTCTTTGGTGTTGTCTCAGATAGATGTTCTTTTTCTGTCCGTGTATGCAGACCCATCCACACTGGTAGTGTGGATTCTTTGTCCCATGATTACAACCCATTATCTCCAGCTAATTGTAATTTCACCAAGCTGATGTCAAAAAAATGAAATCAATTCAACAACAAACACACCTGTTGTTATTCTTTTAGTTAACTCTTTAACGTCCGCACCAAGAAAAACAATGGAAAATTATTTATTTGCTTATTATATTTCTTTTTCTGGCATTTATTAATTTGATATTCTAAACACTATAAATTTAACATAAAATGACAAAACATTTTGTCAAGTATGTTTTTTAAACTGAAATCAGACTTAAAATTATTTCATGATCACATTAAATATTTGATTGAAAATAGTCCATTTATTTAGATTGACTCAACCTTTTTGGTAAAGCATGTTTTAAGAGAACTATTTGACTGTAATTAGGCTTTTTCGGTTTAATCAAGTTACGTAATTCTGTTTCGTAAGTCCTCACAGGCTTTAATATGCTTAAAAAACATCCTAAGTGGCCCCTTGGAACCGTGGTGTTCCCCAGGGCTCCATCCTTGGCCTCTTACTCTTTAGCATACACATGCTGCCACTGGGTCATACGATAAACAGGTTCGGTCACGTTTTTTTAAAATAGCGCCTCAAAATTCCCTCAACAAAACGGTTGAGCAGGACATTAAAGTGTTTATTAACAAAGCTTTCACTTGTTGCGTTGTGCAGCTCAGATATTTTGATCCAAACAAGCTGTGAAATGACTTCTGTTAGAAAAGTAAGGGCAAAGGGGGAAACCCACTGAAGTTGTTGAAATGGAAAAACAATTCCAGAAGTCTGAGACGGAAGGAAAGATAAAGGAGGAGAGACTTTCTGCGTGCAAGGTCTGCCGAAATGAGTGTGTGATTGTGTATGAATCTTATCCAGGCTTTTTCTCAGGAGTGTGCGGCAGTCCTGCTCCTGTTTCCTTTCTGGAGCGGTGCGCTACAGGAAGGCTGGCTGGTTGGCTGGCTGTGCAGGAAAGGAAACAGTCTCTATCAAACAGCAGATGGAAGTCAGCATGTGCTTACACTGCAGAAAAGCCAGACGCATATGCACGCTATCCTACACACTGTTTATGTGCAAATACAGTAGCTTTTAATAAAAAGGTTTGTGACCTGGACGGCACAATGCAAACGTCACAAGTTTCCTTTTAAGCAGGAGAAGGAAGACAGAGGATATGCTGATAATTCAAATGAACTGGTGAAAAAGTTTTCATAATAACAAAGACATTTCTGGAAGGTTGTTTTGCCCTCTCCACTTTTAAGCCCCCCCCCCCATTGTGCTTGTAACTTACATAATGCTCCAGTCGCCTGCAACCCTCCAACCTTCAAATTTCGACACGGACTAAACAAGACTGGGCCGAAAAGCATTTGCCAAGAAGATTTTGCGGTGTGACTTTCTGCTTTGTTCACAAATGGGGAAAAAAACTGTTTATTGTAATGTGGAAGTGACTTTCTAGTAATGAAAGTGCCCCCATTTTTCTCTCTTTCGATGCTCTTTACATGTTTTGTTTGAGCACACTGAACATACTAGCACAAGGAGAGACACGAGTTTGTCTCAGCTATCTGAAATTCAAATACTTTCTTTTAATAAACCTTCCCTGAGGGGTTTTTATCATAACTATAGGCATTATATTTTAATCTTTGCCTTACTTCTGTGACCTTCTAATTTGTCTGTTCTTGAGATTTAGTCTTACTCAGAATGCATTCTGCTCCCTCTTTGTGTTTATGTCCGTTCTGTTGTCCATGATTTCCGATGTCCTGTCATGCCGCCTGTTGCTGGTGGTGCGATTCTCTCCCGGCACTCTGGTCTGTCTTGCAGATCTTTTGTCAAAAAATGTGTGAGGCCTGGATGTTACACTTCCTTTTTCTAAAATTTTCTAAGTTCTCCAAAAGGCATTTCAGGTCAAATAGAAATGTGCCCCTAATATTCTGTGGGTGTGTCTGCTCTGTCTCATTCGTGCGCCACAACTGTTTCTGAGGCAGGACAATGAGGCACAATATGGTGCCTCAGGCCCCACCGAATGACTCACACACAACCACACAACTGGGTTATGCAACCTTAATCAACAAAGTGCAATTCATAATGTGCTCTGCAGGAGCAGCGATCCAGCAGAAGAGGATTGTCAAAAATGTGTCAGGTATAGGTTTGGGTGACATAATTACTGTGCATCCACTTCCAGTGTCTCCTAGAAGGCAGGCCGGCTCTTTCATTCACTGCACCTCCTCTGTGAGTCTTGACTATGTTGTGACTGGAGCAGCGGTTTTTATACTTGTGTGTCAAACCTGTTGTCGCCCGGTGTGTGATAACAGGCTGTTATTCAGGAAGGTGAAGCCCCACACTTTGCGATGGCAGCCAAGAGGTATTTGACAGTAAAATCTTCTTTTCTGTGCAAACAGTCTGGGATCAACGTTCGAGAACCAGAATTAGCTGCTCATATCTGTTTTCAAAGACTCGCATCAGCGATCTATAGTCTGTGTCTGCGCTGAGCCGACCGATCTGCTATGCAGAGCAGCAGAGGCAGGTACCTCTTCCTCACAAGGTGGGCTTTTAAAGGTGAAATGTGTAATATTTACATAAGAATTTCATGTTAAAGAAAATTACATTCCGTCACATCTTGGATATTCTCTCCAAGATGTCGGTTTTTTGTGATATCTACTGAAGTAAACATGCTATTCGGTTAGAAATAGCCTTTTCTGTTTAGAAAAGGAGTTTGGGGTTTGCTACATTTCACAAGCTCTGTTAGCTAATTTAGTGGACAGGGTTTATTTTATCAGAGAGCTGCAGCCATTTAAATAAGCATGTAGCCATGGCGTGAAGAAAAAAACCATCAATAGGGACCCAACCTACATGGAGTGATTCGACCTTAATTAACTCAACAATCTCCTGTTGGCAGGTCATGGTAGTGGCGGCCAAGCACTGCCCTCTCCCCTAGGCTTCCAGCTAACTCCCATCTGGTAAATCCCACAACAAACAAGATGGTACATCCTGTTAAGATTCCGTTTTAAAGCTTCCTGTTCCTCAGTGCTGGTCGCTGTAAATTGCCTGGCTTTTATCCCTTTCCTGCTTTCTTAGTTGGCTTGGGTGGGCATTCCAGGACGGCACCAGTGGAGATCTGCATGTCCACCTGGGTTAATGCAGGAGTCTTCTCCTGCAGCTCTCTGCTGTGCCCATGAATAGCTACTTGTCCTACTTCAAAGCATCCCAAGCCTCCATGCACTCACACAAATCTGTGTCCTCTTTCTGGTTGTTGCCCTTGTTTCTGTACTGTTGAGTCTCTCATCCTCCCACCATTCATCATTTCTGGAGCCTGCTCATGCCCTCTTGTCAGTGCCGCATTAGGGGTTGCTAGCTCTTGTTTCCAGTACCGGTTTTCTTCAGGAGGTTATAACAATCTTCCTCACTTGACCTCCAGACTTTCCTGGAAATCACTGATGTCCTAGAATATACATAAATAAGCTCACATATGGATCCTTACACTTTCAAGTTTTGTTTTCTACCGAAGTCAGACAAGATTATTTACCATGTTTACAACATTTAAATCTCTTGGTCAAATGGGATGTAAATTAAAAACAAACCAACGTTGTTTTGCTTTGTTTTTTCACTCTTCTAAAAATGTGAAAATAGATCCTGGCTGCACGCTGCTGATGCCGGATAACTACCTAGCGTCGAGGCTGTACTCAACTGCCACATCTTTTATAGCTCTAGAGTCCTGGGCCCTCCATCTGTGACAGTGTTTGTTTCTGATCAATTTGTGTTCACTACTCACACCATAAACACCAAAACTGTCCCACTTCTCTGACCTCCTGATCCAGGCTGACTCGATAAAACAACTAGACCTATGCTGTTATCACCGACAGCAAGGGTATATATATAAAAACAGTGATTTTATTAAAAAGCTCCCTCTAGTGAGAAACAAAATTAACCATTAAATTAAAAGACGACACTGACATTGACAAGATAGACCTATCCAAGATCAATAATATGCACAAAGTTTGGACGTAATTGAACGAACGGTTAGGAAGTTATATTCGACAAACAGTGTTTCGTAAAAAGATTTGGACTAGGTCGGACCAAGGGTTGAGAAATTATGGCCTAAACACTTTCAGAGATATAGCTCCCCCTAGTGTCGGAGCTAAAACATTTACCCAGTTGTTTTATTGCGCTTAGGTTTATTTTTTTGTTTAAAAAAAAAAAGAAAAGATAAAAAAGAACCACCCCTTAATAAGTAAAATATGAACTACTAGAATAAAATTTGTTAGCATGTTAAAGCAGTCAAGGACTTACAAAAGAGAATTATGTAACTGGATAAAGCAAGTCCAATGAGGTTCAAATAGCTTTCTAAAAATGAACTTTACCAAAAGTTTGAGCTATTTCCCATGAAACACAAGTCTTACTTTTTTAACTGTTCAGAAACATTACCAAACAATTTGCTATTTATGGTAAATCTAGGTTGTATAAGATATTTCTTTGATAAGTGCCCCAAATTAAATAAATTATGCAAGGAATTCATTTTCCCATAGTTTTATGCAAACAGGTTTGCATAAACGGCAGATTATGAACTCCATTTTAATATGCAAGAAAGTTGTGGGGGGAAAATCCATATCCTGCATCCCTAGCTGATGTGTCCCTTCTGGTCCAGATCCCCATTCCTCCTCGCTCTGTTTTCTGCCCCTCAGAATCAAGTGGCTTTTTGTTCTCACACAGCGGTGCTCATCACTCACTTCCCCACTGCCGCCCCCCCTCCTCCCCATCCTTCTCTCAGGGAAAGAAAGGACATTTTGGGGGATAGATCTTGTCTAGTGAAGATCCCGTATGAATGTGGTCACCTCTGTCACACTGTATCTGAGAATCTCTCCTCTTTTCTCTGGGCTGTGGTATTCTTCAGGAGCCAAGTGTGTTCAGCCGCGACATCAGTGATGATGTTAAAAAAATGTTGTGACAGTGGAAAGTCTTATGCGATTTATTTGAATTTGCTCTTGTGAAGTGGGCATCCTTGTCCCAAAAGGATTCCTCAGTTCTTCCTCAGTTTCTTCTCTTTGAATAACATGAGATCAAAAAAAAAAATCTGCCACATATTCTCACAGTCTCTAGTTGGTTCTACTGATTTAAGATAAGACAAGATAAGATAAGATAAGATAGGATAAGATAAGATAAACTTTTATTTATTTATTTATTTATTCATGCATAGAACTACATTTTAACCCAAATACTTTTCATTGGCCATTATATCTTTCCTGAATGGTTTATGGTCAGTAAAAGAGGTTAGTTACCCCTAGTGTGAACATCAATAGCGCCTCTGATCATATTCTCATACTGAATGTAGGAAATATGAGAGGCTCAAAGTCAGAAAAAAGATGGTTCCTGAATGGTAGGAGCTGTTTCTCTTCTTTGATTCAGTTCCTAAATACGTGAGTGCACCAAAAAGGGTCAACATACCATGTAATCAAACTCATCCCTGTCCAATCAGAATTAGAATGATCTTTATTGTCATTTTACACAAGTACAATGACATTTAAAAAGTGAGTATGTGCATGTACTGTAGAAGAATGTTCAATTAAATATACATATTTACTTGGTTATGGGTGGATGGATGTGTGCGTGTCCTAGTCCTTCAAGAGTGTGTGTATGTGCGTGTGTGTGTGTTTGTGTAGATTAGTTTGCTGCAAATCACTTCAAATGTTACAAATTGTAAATATTCCTTTTCTCTAACTCAGACCTTCCACAGAGTATCCAATTTATTTTCCAGATTTTTGTCTTTTATGACTGATCATGATTCAACTTCATGCTACATACTTAGTTTATCTAGGCCTCTGGAGAAGAGGTAATATGAATAAGATTAATTCTGGTTTAGAGGTATTTAATTGAAAGACTTTAATTGAAGTTGTCCCCGTTAATTTCCTGTCCGAGAATAAGTTCAAATTGTCAGTTTGTGAGTTATGTGCTGAAAACAGAGACAAATGCCTCTCACTGAATGAGCCAAAATTCATCTTGTAACCGTAGAAACCAACAAATACAAAGCAGGAGAGCTCTTAAATAGCTAAAGGTTGCTGTGTGAGTGTGTGTGATCATTTGCCTGATGAATATCTAGCACCAAAACATTTAAAAAAAACATAAATGTAAGCGGTTGTGGAAGATTTTTCTGTAAAGGGCTCTGAACACAATTGAACACAGAAAACACTGATTGGCACAAAGAAAAGATATGTTGTAATTACAATACATGAGAACATGAACATGAACATGAAGTAGCCCTGAAAGGAATTATTAAAAGAGGGGTGATATATTGGTTTTCTGTACAAGAACAAGGTTTGTGATTGGCTAATCTTTTTTCATGTATACATTGGGTACCATATTAGGGGACTGTGGGGTCCATTCATTGAACCATAACCATGTTAGACGATTGGAGTTTAGTGTCCATACGTAACCTTCCATGGGGTCATTGATGCTATTTTAAAGATACTCACTGTTTTCTATACATAGAGAAAGATTGACCAACGTCTCTACCTGTCAACAGTTCTTTGAGTAATAAACAACAAATTATTTTCTAAGAGAATGATGTTGAAGTTGATCAGTGACCAATCAGTCACATTTCTTTGACAAATGGTACAAGTTAATCATTGTGCAGGAGTTCTTTTTATTTAGACCGGCCTTGAAATTTGATGTAACAAAAGATGCTTTTGTTACAGTAGAAAGGTCTGGGAAAAAAATATCGAATATCATTTGAGAAATGTGTAACCAGAGCGAAGAAAAAAGGAAAAAATCCTTAAATGGACAAGTACAGCAGTGGGTGAGTTGTACAGCTATAGAGTCATGATCGACCCTTTTAAAGGGTTCATATTGGAAAGTGTTTCCGATTAGTGTGAGTTGATGCATGTTAACACCGGGTCGGAAAAGATCAAAAGTCATGTAAACAGGTGACCAACATTGCAATTTGGAATGGTTTAATTCGGAAAGGAGAAAAGTGTCCCATGTAAACCCACCTACTGACATGACTGTAGTGCCTCTGTGACTCAATGGCATCAGTCTTGAGTCAAGAGTGTCTCTGTGATATAATGACCTGTCTCAAGAGCCTTTTTGACATGAGGTCACTCTAGTGCCTCAGTGACATAGTGACTTGGCTCCAGTGCCCCTATGTCATGATGTGATGTCTCCATTCTATTTTGACGCAATGACTTGGCTCGAATGCCTCTTTGACTTAATGACGAGGCTCTAGTGCCTCTGCGATGAAATTACATTACAGCCGTGCCCCTATGGCATAGAGGCATGGTTCTATTTAACTGTGTCATAGAGATTTAACTTGTCAAATAAGTCTGAAAGGGCTCTAGCACCACCCCAGAACAGATTCAAACAAAGCATTTGACTTTTAAACACTGCTCAACACATGTTCAGTCGCCCTACAGCTCATTAGTTTGATTGTTATTCTGAAGTCCTCCTCTACAAGTTGATCGCAACATCTCCCATATTCCAGCGGTCTGACAGGCAGCAGACTTCTCCTGCATCTCTCCCTGCTTCTCTCTACATCTCTCTCACACTAATCCCTGTTCAGAGCAGAGAGCCAGTAATCACAGAGTGGTGGGTGATAATGAGAAGTGTCACGGAGCAATTTTTTCAGCCCAGCTGCTGTGCATTACTCCAGCTATCGATGCCTCTGATTCCAGCCCATAATTGCTCTGCTGCTGAATAATTGAAAGAGGGGTGAAGGTAAATCCCATAGGTGTCAGGATGGGAGAGAGATTGATGCCCCCCCCCCTCCCCCACATACACACATGTTGCAGATGATGGATGGCTAGCGGAATGATTCTGGCATGGCAGTTCTCTTGCCGACTCTGTCACATGTGTTGCATGTGGATCTGTCCCATAGAGCATTTGTGGATTTGTGGCGTCCCCATATGTGTGGATCTAAAGCCAAGCAACCAGCCGGTAGCTCTGGATGCCAATTGTTGGCAGATTTGTGGCTGAACTGAATGCATGTAGAGTGTTTGTGCAGGCGTGTAAATCTGTGGCTCACAAGTGCTGGAAAACCTGCTGGAAAATTAACTGTGAGTGTCTCAAAGAAGCCGAATAGCTTAGATGTGGCGTGTGCCAGAGCAGACGCCAGACTACTGTAAATATTTACTGTCAATTACGCTCTTGGTTTCCATGCCTCACTAGAATCTGACAGCAGCTCTACAATGCCATAACCGCTTTGGACAGTAAACAAGAGCTGCTCCCAAATGGTTCAGTTATGGCTGGAATGTTTTTAAGAGGATTATCAGTAATCGCCCGTCATCTAGTACCATGTTATTCTTAACTAATATGCAGCAGCTAAAAGCTCTAATTTCCACTGAGAACTGCTCTAATGGGAGTTCTTTCAGGATCAGCCGCCATATCTCAGTCAACAGGATGTTGTGGCCTGCAGCTAGCGAGTAAACACAGTGTTTTCCTGCCGTCGGATAACCTTTGTTTCCTCTTTATTCTTTCATTCAATAAATGTTTTTCTCCTGCATGCAAACTTGAATGCTTGCATATTGTCACACGCTCAGCTTAGAGCTTCACGGGAGATGATACATTTGTTCCCAGAGGTGTTGAGGGGCTGACACTGCAAAATGGAGCCAGTGGGTCTCCAAGGTCACTACCACTGCCACAGTGTCTGGGCGCCCTGGGAAGGAGGCAGGAATTGATTAATGGCAATGCGAGCAGGAAAGGAGGGGAGGAATTGGGCAGGAGAGCAGCGGCGTAGCTGTAGAGTTGCACAATGATGTTATAGAAAGTGTGAGATACTGCAGAGCGTTACACCGTTCTAGTACAACTGCATCTGGTAATTGTCAACTTTATCTTTCTAAGATGGATCTACAGTAAAGAAAATGAAGTTGACTGATGTATTTTGAAATTTCCATCAACAAGTTTGGGGGCCGTGCTGATGTGGATATTATGGTATCATGATGGCCTCGGCTGCCACGTCCACCGCTGTCATAGATCCACGGTCACATGACGTCATGACCAGTATATGGTGATCGATGGGTTTGGCAACTCTGCCCTATGACATAGCAGCGTGGCTCTAATAAGCTGTATGATAGAGATTTAACTTGTCTAGCAAGTCTGAAGGGGCTCTAGTGCCACCCCCAGAAACAGCAACCAGATTTTTTTGATTTCAAACATAGCATTTGACTTTTAGACACTGCTCAACACATGTCCAGTCACCCTAGAGCTCATTAGTTTGATTGTTATTCTGAAGTCCTCCTCTACAAGTTGAGCGCAACATCGCCCATATTCCAGCGGTCTGACACTCACACTAATCCCTGTTCAGAGCAGACAGCCAGTACCCACAGAGTGGTGGGTGATAATGTGTCACGGAGCATTCTGGAATGGACATTATGGAATCGTCTTGGCCTCCCTGCTGCAGATCCTTTGTTTTAAAGAGATAACTTTGTGCCATGCATCATTATCACATTTTATAGCTACATACATCTTAATGAGAGGAGGAACTGGATTGATTCTGGAGAAGGCCAATTGTATTTTTACGCCACTAGGTGGAACTTTATCCCCTTAAGTTTTCAGGCCACGATCTCTCTGTTTAGATTTATTTAAAATTTGGTGAATATGAATCGATATCTATATTGTATATATCATATTGTACTCGACTATTTTCAATTTTACTCACTAGGGGTAGTTTTCTTAACGAAAAAACGCTGTTTTCTTTCTTTAGATAACTTTCTAATGGTTAGTTGGTTAGTTAATTGGTTTAGTCGAGATTGCGTGCATATGAATCAAGTTGAGGAGATATAACTTACATATGTAATAAGCTACTCCAACCATTCATATTTTACTCCCTGGTGGGATTGGTTTGAATGAAAACAGTTTTTTGGGGATAACTTCATATTTAATTAGAAGGGTTCAATCTCGCTTCTCTGGGAGATACCCGTGCTGTCTGGGATAACAGCATGGGCCTATTTAATTTCCTGTAACCAGTTATCCTGCTCAGGGTCACAAAAGAGTTGGCACTTATCCCAGTTAAAGTCGAGGGGAAGGGTCCATCATCATAGGGGTCGACACAGAGACACAGGCAAACATTCCCCTACAACGCATCTTTTTAGACAGGCTGGAGAGAATCCACACAATCACGGGGAGAAGATACAAATGCAACCTAAATCCTGAGCAGAAGTGAGTTTGAATCCGTGACCTTTTTGTTGTGATGCAACTGTGCCACTAAGTTTCCAGTAATAGACATGAGACATGAGCCTCTTTACACAGAGATTGCACAACAGTGTCTGAGATTTCGTGTTTGCATTGAGTTTACCTCCAGTTCCAGGATAATACTCCCTGGATGTTTACTTTTAGTTACACCTTTTAGTTTACTTTCTTTGGGCTGGAATGGCTCTAAAGCTTTCACGCTGGAGCTGGCCACACATTGCAAAAAAACTGTTGGTTTCCTGTTCCAGAGAGTGCGCTTCCCTGACCTGATGATGACCTCTGACTTGGCCTGTCACAATGATTACATAATCATCTGAGTGTGAGAAAATGATTGGGATTATCTCAAACAATTGCAATTATTTTCAATTTTTTGAATTTTCAATTCAGCATCAATTTCTTTTTTCACCGTTGGATGATTGACTGGCGCTTGTTCATGACATCACATGCTGCTTCTTCTTCTCCTGGAGAACGAGCATTTATCAACAACGACTGTTAATCTCTGGAGGCGATCAACATCAATCATTATCTAAAATTTCATAATGGTGACAACCCTACGTGAACCGACCTTAGGTTTTTGCTGTATAGTCAAATAATGGAAAATTAGATTTCACCAGAAACAGAAAACTCAGTCCTACTCAAAAACCCAATCACAATTATAGTATAAAGTATTCAACGTTATAAATAAGCTGTAATTTTTGAAAATGACAACAACATCACTGATCCAGAGGAGCTATTAACACCCATAGGTGCCGTGTTGGGGGCAGCACTGCAAGCCATGTTACCATGGGAACACATTGTGAAGATCAGCCCCCCCTGCTATTAAATCAAACTTACACAGTGTGCTCTTTGAAATCTTAGAATAGATTATTACTTGAAACAAGTCACAAGTGGCTACTGGGTATGTACAAACAAAACTGTGATACAGTCAGAATTTACCTCATGGATCTGCAGCGTTAGACAGAATGTGCTTCAAAGACCAACACTGATTACTTTCAACAACTAGGTTGCATTACATGGGAAGCACTCGCACATCTGTTGGTGCATAAGGACATTTCCCTCGTGAAGAGTGTGTGCTGTCCTTTAAATAGCCAACCCGTCCCAAGTTTGTCTCCCCAAAGGCACAGAGCACAGAGGCAGAGAACGACGGTCAAACAAGGACGACCTATGAAAATAGAAAGTGTGAACTTATTAGGTCTGCAGTTTTCTGCTCAAAACGGACAGATTTAAACTTTACCCTCTGTTGATAATAATCCCAATCGATTATTAGCCATAATGTGTAGCTTTTGAAACTATAGTCACATAGACATAAATGAGTTAAAGTAAATGTTTTGATTTGTCTACTTTAGAGTTTCTTGTCGATTTGTCTAAGTTTTAATGCTAAGAGAAGCTAACCATGGCCACCCCTTGGAACTCCTGTTATGTCTAGAGGACTTATCTCTCCTAAACCAACTCCTCTTCCTCCTTTGCCCAATAGAGTTTAATCCAGTTAAAGGTGCTACAACTTCCCCAGCAGATCCTGAATTGAAAAAATGTCAGTTCTTTTATTTTGAACCAATCTCAGAGGGTATTCCGGTAGAGATCTTACCTGGTGCAGGAGCTGCTATTTTTGGAATGAATATTATTATTATATACCTTTAGTTTTATGCTCACTTGCAGAAGAATAAAGGAAAAGTTCAACTTACACTAAAACTTAACTAGGACTTTGCGTTTACCCCCGAAAAGCCTCCAATCCCCTGCGTTATACAAGCAATCCCCCTTAATGAATTCCTCAAATTAAATGTGAATTATGTCTACAGTTTTGTTCATAAAAGAGATCCCAGATGTGAGTGAGTAAATATGAACTTTTTGAGTAAAATATCGTATAAATGAGATGGACCTTCTCAAGTTGATTCATATGCACCGACATTGGACAAAAGTTATTTCCGAAAAACAGTGTTATCCATAAAATCATCCCTGTAGTGAGTATACTACGAACTATTATGGTAAACAACAATGTAAACAAAACAGAACACCTCGAGTTGATTCATGTTCATCAAATTTTTGCTAATTCGGACCAATGCTTTAGAATTTATAGACAGGAAAATTTGGGAAATAAACTCCCTCCAAGTAAAAAAAAATATTTCAACCTATCTCAAACCCAAAATCCAAATTAAAAACAATTTCCACATTAACGTTCCTCGCAGTAAGATCCATGTGGGAATAAGATTTGAAAATGATTTATCCAATAGTTTTTGAGTTATCATGATAACACAAAGAATCTCTGGATGTTGTGGTGGCGTCGGCGGCAGTGGTAGCAAGGGTGGCGATGACTATTCCATAATATCCCCGGGATATAATGTATTTGAAATACAGTTTATGAGTACTAATTGCAAAAAATATATATGTATTTGTTTCTCAAATTAGAAAATATATATCAAATTAGCCAATTCGTGGAATAGCCCAGAAATTCCACTTAATATGGCAACCCTGCTTATCTTACTTCCTCAGGATTAGGAGCACACATACGAGGTGTAGTTTAAAAATGTCCTGTGTATTGGATGCTCATAAATTAGACTCTTATGAAAATACGAGAAATGGCCAAAGATGTCCTGTATTGGTTGTTGATCATCTGACATGGAGCATTAACCCTATTTTGTATTCATTTTATATATTCAGAATAATTTTTACTAGTACTTTATTTTGTTTCAAATGATCCTAATAGATTGTATGTATTTACTTATGTGTTTGTGTGTTTGTTGGTTTAGTTATTATTTTCATTGTTATTTTATTGATTGATTGGTTGATTTATTTACTTATTTGGTTGTTTATCATATTTATTTATTATAATATCAAATGTATTTTATCTATTCTGTTTTTGACTTATTTAGTGTCCTGTGATTGCATCAGCGGTGGGAGAGGGTTGGATGGGAGGGCATATGGTGGGAAATGTATAAAAAATAGTGAGGGAATTTCATTTTTTTCCTTTAACTATTCAATCTCATCTTGTTCTGTAAGACAGCGCCTGAGAACAAGATAAGATTGAATAGTTCAATGAAAGAAAATGCATCCAATTCAAAAAACAAACATGTTTTTAACACAGTGCTGAAAACATCAGAAGAAGCTTTAGGTTCCCAGTAGTTTTCCTCCAACGAGCCCCCTTGAAGGTGTTAGTTACAAAAAAAAACTGAAAAAAAAACGTTCTGCCTGTAGAATAAACATCTTTTTTTGCTTAGAGGACACAATGTACCTTGTGTCTGCATACGCTGTCACATCGCCCCCACACCCGCCGCCCTTTTCCCAAATTTCCCAGCTGATGTATTTGAGGAGACAGAGAGACTCTGTGCCCGGAGAAACTGTACTCAGTGGAGCTGACAGAGCTCCGTCTATGGGAAGGCACAATGCAGCGAACGCCGTGTTTCCTCTCAGAGGCAGAGGCAGCCAGTTTCTCCGTCTTATCTTCTAATTGTAACAGGCGTTGTGAAGCTTTACTTTCTGGGGTTAATTAGTGAGACAATAGTGAAGAGCTGCAGGGGTATCATTATGTCACTTCAGCAGGAGGAGAAACACTGCAGAGACGCCCGAACCAAACACTCTCTATCGGAATAACGTTCCTCTATGTTTAGGTTTGGGACTGAAAAAAGGACTTGCCCGTTTCATGATTGGAGCAAAGTTGTTGCATTTTCTGTTGCTTGTTTGTGCAGTGTGACTTTCTATCTGTGCATGTTGTTTTGTTGTCAGGCGGTCATGAGCATATTCTGAGGTGACAGGTTGTAATCAGTGGACACTGAGCTGTGAATCACACTGACAGATACTGGAGGTCTCCGAAAACCTCAGAGATGTTGACAGGAGAAGGACATATGGATAAAATCAGCTTAACAATCATCTTAAAGCGTGGTCATTGTTATTTCATGACAATATTATTTAATTGTATAACTTGATGTGCAGCCTGCATGGCCAACATCACTAGAATAATAGCTTTATTCTAACTGTATTTATGCATTGAGGGCACAATCATGCGAGCAAAAAATAAAGTTCCACACCTCTCCAACCAGAGTAAACACAAAATACAATTTTTGAATTAAAATTTTATCTAAGGCAGAAAGGTTGCCTATTTTATCTAAATCAACAGCACAAAAAAAGTATTCAGCCCCATTGAAATGAATATCTTGTTCCACCTCTGGCAGCAGCAGCTGAAATCAAACCTTTTCATAACTGGAGATCAGTCTCTAAATTACTTTGGTGAAATTTTGGCCTACTTTTCTATGCGGAACTGCTTTAGTGCAGCCACTTTGGAGGGTTTGAGAGAATAAACTAATCTTTTCAGGTCCCACCACAGCATCTCAATAGGTGGGTTTACATGGGACACTTTTCCCCTTTCCGAATGAAACCTTTCCGATTGCGATATCGGTTGCATGTTTACATGCCCTTCAGACCCGGTGTGTACATACATCAACTCATCTAATCGGAAACAGCTTTCTGACATGACGATCCACACTCCCGTTCATAAGTTGGCGATAATGCTATGATGAGCTGGGGGCCAAGTGCCCAGGAGAAGAATACGACAAAGAGGGCATTAGCTTTGGAGACTTTTCGTCCATCTAACCGGACAACTATGTTCAGCTATTTCGAAGTTGCAATGAGTAAATACATTTCCGAACCTATTCGGAATCAAGCTGTCAATGTAAACCCACCAGGTCCAGACTTTGAACAGACCATTCCGATACCTTAATTTTTCACCTTAATCCTGAGGTGGACTGACTCTTCTGTTTGAGATTATTGTTTTACTGCATGACCCACCTGAGCTTGAGTTTAAATCATTGACTGTTGACCTGATATTCTCCGTCAGAATTTTTGGTAAATAGTAGAATGCTACTGTTCTTCACCTTCTGACACATCTCATCCTGAATCTCTGGATTTTGGTATAGTGTACTACTGGTTGGACCTACCCTGGGATTTAGTTACGAAAGGGGCAAATACTTGCTGCACTGTACGTAGTTCTAAGAAGAAAGAAATAAGTCATACTTTTGAATTGTGTGTTTACAGGCTATGGTAAACTGTCCATCAGTTTCTTAATGAAGATTCTTAATAAAGTGCAATAGTGTGTTTCAGTGTTCTCCTTAACCATTCAAGATGATGGGGACTAAAATTGCTCTATACAAGTCTTATGATGCAATCTAAGTCTCCAGAGGCCAAGAGATCCCAAACTGGGAACACAGGAAGTTAATGAACGATTTCCCATTGGTGGATTAAAGTTTTGCTAAGCAAGTATAATACAGCTAGGCTGCTGTGTCTTTGGGTACTGTGGATTTTAAGGTATGTCATTTTTAGGTTTATTTGTTGTTTTTATCATCTGTTCTCTCATATTTTTGGCGCTTTGCAAGTCGCCATGGGAACGGTAAAATCGGTGCTCGTTTTACGAGATACTTACGAATTAATTATTTTTAGAAAAGAGCCGAAGATACGTTCTTCGGCTTCCATAGAATCTTCAGCATAGTTTCATAGATAAAAAGCACATGCACACTCATTAACCCCTTGCTTTTGCCATTGAGGAGTGGGCTGAGTTTTTCCCTGGAACAGGAACGCTACCAGAAACTGATGTCTGGCTGTGAATCACATTTGCACAGCAAATGATAAACAGTATGTTCTGAATATTTTTCTCCCAACTGAATATCCTGATGTTGCATTAAGTGTGATTATTGATTCCGCGCTTGGTATTTTTCTCATTCTTGACCTTTGGTGCATTATATTGTTGTTTATGCTGCAGCTCCTATAGGTTCATCCGAGGCTTCTCATTCTGCAGCACAGGGCGGTAGAGTGAACTCTCTGCTTGAGTAACTCGGGACACACATGCCATTGAAATACTGACTGTCTAGCTAGCAAGGACAATACCCTTCCCTAGGGCAAATTTCAAATAGTCTCCTATCAAAAAGTTGGGTCGCCTTGGAGCTTCCCCCGAGCTGACATCTCCCGTGACCTATTTTCATTATGGCTGACGGTCGGTGGCTAGCTGCTGAGTTCTAAATGGAGAAAGGGCAATACACAGATGAGAGCAAAAGGAATGTCATGATAGCAGTTGCCCAGAGTGTGACCCCAGCTAAACGATGACTAGTGCTAAAACTTAAATTTCAGACTTGCGGCGTAGGCTGGTGTTTGTTGAGCGAGGAGAAGTAGCGAGTAGAAAGATCAGATCCGGAGAATGGAATAGAAAGAAAAAAAAAGAGGAAGCTGCGTTGTTTATACTTATCTTGGAGGCGTTTCCCCGCAAACACAGTGGAAAGGAAGTTGGGGCTGTCCTCAGGGAGCCTGGAAAGGTCAAGCTAGAGACTACTCCACTGACAAGATGGGAAAAGCTAGAGAGCAGACGGTGGTCCCCCAGGAGCAGTTGAACCACGCAGCGGTTGGAGGCCAAAACGTTACATCTCCAGGGGTGATGGAGGGGGAGGTGAGATCTAGGAGATGCTTACACATAGTAGGGGCTTGGGGCTGAATAGATATAACGCTCTGCTGGGAGGCTGCTGCTGTTTAACAATCTTACACACATTAGAAAGACTTAGATAAAACTCAATATTAGAAGATCCCAAACAGCTATGAGTGAACATCCAGGGTAGAGTAACTCAGTTCAGCATCCTCCATGTCCAAGCATTGTGACATTTGAACCGAGGGGGCGATGAAAAGGGAGGAGAGCCGGAGAGAAGGGGGTAGGGCTCTCCTATCCTCTCTCATTAGAATTCTCTCATCAGTCTTCCCCGTGAAGAGAAGGGGGACACGTTGGGGTTTATTAATCGCTCCAGGAAATATTATTGACCTGGACCTTCTGCTCGCTCACTCCCTAATGCAGTCCACTGCCTCCACATTCCTCCGCTGTCCAGTCTGGACACATTATAGGACACTGCGGCACAGCGTGGAGGCTTCAGCACACAGAGTCTTCATTGACTATGCACTTAGCCCGGGCTTTCTTTGCACTGCAGCTGCAAAGGAACACCCACACACACCTGCAGTGATGGGGGTAGACGCACACTCTCCCTTTGCCTCATTATGGGTTTCTAGCAACGCCGGGCTTAGAACTTAAAAATAGCTTTAATACAGCAATGTTTAAGAATATTGATCGCCAAATCCAACAAGGGACTCTCAGAAGAGAGGAGGTGCTTGAATAGAAGCACTGTTAAATCCATTTTAAATGCTCGAGGATCGATCCGAGACACTCCTCTGCATTCCTCTACCAGCAACGGGAGCTTATAGTATTACACTTATCTGCCATTCTTGTGTACGTTCCACATCTCCTCAAAAATGGCCGAACAGAATTAAATTAAGTATCACACGTGCTCTGTAGAGTCCCTTAAAGAATGCAACTCAGAAATGGCTTCTTATTATTTGTTTTTATTTGTTTCCCACATTTTTAGCCCATTTGACCTTTGACCTGATTTTTTTTATCTAGCTTGGATTCACCTATTATGAATTTCATTGTCCATACATGTCAACACAAATTATAAAAAAGATAATAATTATGGCGGTTGTGATTGTCTGTAACACTTTCTTTCACCAAGTTTTTCACATCCATATTTTGTAGGAGTGCCTTTTCATATTTGTGATTTTATTTTTACTATATTTTGTATGGTTTCCATGGTAAATCTTATTGTGGTCTATGTGTCTGGAGCATAGCTGGCAAACGTTGCACATAAATGACGTGTTTATTACAATGTGTGTTTATTGTACCAGGATGAACAAGGTGAACGTTATGTTAGAAATATTCTAGACCAGGAGGGTGAAAGGCTGTCTGTCAATGAAGATGTTGAGAGAGTTGGTGGGAATGTTTGTGTCTCTGAGCAGACTGTTCCGTCCGTGCTGTGGTTGCTTCCTGTGGTTAATGCAACCAGCAGCAATTGGTGTTATTGACTGTCAAATGTCAGGGTTGCATAGAAAGCAGCATATAAAGTTTGAAAGAAAGAGGTAGAATATCGTCATCGCATCAAAATGACACGTACAGAGCAGGTTGTATAGTTGAATTTAAGAATATAACTTAATGACCTAGTTAATTATATTGGCATTGGTTCTATATCTATATCTTTTAGGTTCTATATTATGGAAGAACAAATAAATGAAATATTCAGCTAGAATATATGAATGATCAGAACATATCTAGGTATAATCTGTGCTGGTAAGTACCTTTCATTTATTTTGCAGTAACAACTAGCTTTATTACTGTGTAATTAACAGATACAATCGCTTACTTGAACAAAAGTGATGCAATATTCAATTAAATGTGTTTATTATGGAATATATATTTTCACATGAATGTTATTTTTTGCAAAGTAAGTATTGCAATATAAAGCATAGTCAAATGTATATTTTGTATCTACTAAAGTGTCTTTTTGAATTCTCTAAAACTTTTATCTGTTAAGTTTTTCACCTAAAGGTGACTCTTTGGTGACTTCAAAGGTTGTTGAATATTGAAGGAATAGTTCATATCCAGATTACTCTGGTTTAATTTGTTTTTTATTTAACCTGGGAAAACATTCCGGGTGTTTATCGGCAGAGATAAACATCTGCATCATACATTTATCTGGGAAATGAGAATCAATAAGAAAAATACAACACGTCAATAATATACTTATTCATCACAAGTCATTATCGCCACCAGGCACAGGCTGTTCTGTATTCTGCATCAGAAGCCATATGTTTTAAAATTTTTCTGCTCCCTCTTAGAATCAGGTCATCGTGAGACCGATTCCAGACCGTGAGAGCAGTGAACTTAGATTACCTTTTTTTTTTTTTATATGTACTTCAGTACGGATTTTAAGGATAGAGAGTAGAAGTGAGTCCTGGGAACAAAGAGGATTGGAGATGAGGGTAAAGGATAGGAGCAGGTATTTCTGTTAAGGAGTATAGGGTGGTTTTGAGATAGATACAATAATGGTATCTGAAGAACGTGATACACCGATCAGCCATAACTTTATAACCACCTGCATTTAATTGTGTAGGTCTTTCAGCCAGCTCTGTTATGCATCGTGTTTTCCGACACCATTCCATCAGAACCAGCTTTAACTATTTCTGCTATTTGTGCTAGAGTAGCTCGCCTGTGGGATCAGAATCCATGGGCTAACCTTCACTACTCACATGCATCAGTGAGACTTGGGTGCCATTAACCCTGGTGCCGATATAAGCAATAAGTCCTGCAGCCGTCCAGCCATCACAATTTAGCCTTTATTAAAGTCACTCAGATCGTTACGCTTGTGCGTTTCTCCTTCTTCCACAAGACATCAACTTTAGGACAAAATGTTCATTTGCTGCCTGGTATATCCCACCTACTGAGGGGTGCCATGGTAACAAGACAATCCATGTTATTTGACTTCACCTATCAGTGGTTACAAGATTATGGTCCATCTTTTACAACCCATATTCTTTCTTTTGATAATTATTCTAGAACAGACATTCAAAATGTGTATTTCTCAATAGGTCCTGTGAGTAAGTGTGTGCCCAGCCTTGTTTTTCATATTATGGTGAATTGCGCCGCCATGTGGAAATGTTAAAAAATTGCACTATGGATCTTGACAGCATGAATGAATGTCCAGGATATGAGTATGTTGTTCCATTGTGCCTCCCTGAACTCTGCACCGATGAGCACATTCCTGAAAGCAACAGTCACTTATAAAGAAATATGCCACAGATGTGTCAATGACCTCTGTGTTCCCTTAATGCTGACATTATCTCGTGGCAGTGGTCTCATGAATCTTGGCTTTTGCAGACTTGTCTGTCACCAAATTCAATATCCGTCCTCATTTTGTTTTTCTGCAGTCACAATGGTCCCTCTTCTGTTTTTGGTGGCAACCACAACAACATCCAATTCCACCAGCAATGGCAACCATACAAAAGGTAAGAAAACAAGAGCAATGCGCCACGACATGTGAGACTGAACAACACGGAGCAATTTGATACAACAACAAAATCCCAGCGCAGTCATCACTTCTCCCCAAGATATGGTTATCATGCATCTTCCCGAGCAAACGCATCTGCTTGATAATAGGCTTTTCTTCAGCCTTGTTATTACGGGATCACAATGAACTTGAGCTGCCGTGGACAATCATTTAGAGCTTATTGTGCATCTTTATAAACACGGCTAATGGCTGCCTGCATAGCTCAATTCTTAGAGCATCTGATCTTCTGTCAGACGTTGAAATTAGCCCATGCTTATGCCTCTAGACAAAACACTGCAGGATCCCGTCATTAAGTTAAGAGGAGAACATGTAAGGGAGTTGCTGCGGCAACTTTTTGATTTTCACGGTGCAATATTCAGAAGAATGCAGCTGAAAACATATGGACATATATCGGTGACCTTGCACTCTCTCTTTCCTGCTTCTTTTGTTGACGGTGCTCCCTGACTTGCCTCTCCTTCCTCCTCAGAAGACGTTACATCCCCCAGCCACCACATCCTCCCCACCGTGCTGGTCCTGTCCCTGCTGCTGCTCATCACCGTGCTACTAGCCTGGTACTTCCTCAGGTAAACTCTGCCTACCGTTCATGGTCCCCACCTCCTCTGCTCCCCCCCACCCACCCCAGGCCTCGCTGATGGCTGTAAGCCAGGCTTGGAGGCAGACCTCAGGGTGACAAACACTTCCTCTTTAAGTCATTGAGGCGGAGCCAGTCAGGAAGTGCTGCTAACTGACTGCCTCTCATAATCAGTGAGAGGAGATCAGTCTGCTTGGCTGTGACTTTGGACCTAGACTGGCACCAGGAGACAGCTAAGATTCTATTCGTACTAAAGGGCTGCCTTACCAAGACATCAGCTAATGAGAAAGAATCGCTTCTCAAGTTTCAGATGGTAGGGTGGATAGACTTTGGTTCAGGAAAAACCTGTTTAGGTTTTATTTAGAAATGTTTTACCCCCAGTTTTCTCATCCGACTATGTTTTGTTCACCTTGCAGGTTAAGAAACCAGAGAAAAGCAGTCGTCTCAACAGTCGACAAGAAGATACCAAATGGCATCCTGGAGGAACAAGGTAAAGTTAAAGGTTAGAAAGTGGGCATATCGAAAAACAGCAAGATAGACTGTAGACCGTGATGGAGGCGATCAGTCAAAATTTGGAGATGTATTTTTGTGACTCTGAGCAGAATGTCCCACCACCGCACTGTGGTTTTGAATATACTTCCTGTGTTAATGTGAAGAGCACCATAGGTGTCTTCATAAAAGCTGTTTGAAGCTGCATATAAAGTTATGAAGAAGGTAAGATAAGCTTTCAATGAGCCTTGAGCATCATTTCTCTGACTTGTGATAAAACTAAGAGCTTCGAAGGAAACAGCAGAGCTCGAGGATCTGTGAGTGCTCTTCACATGTATTTGTATATATATATGTAAACATACGTGTATGTGTAGATACACATGTTGAAGTTAGAAATGTAACCTAATAACCTACTTAATCCCTGATATTGATGTATTGTGACAAATAGGGATGACATTTATTTGATATATTTGGTGTTTTTGTTATTTCTAAATTGTTATTTGTGTGTTTGCAGTGCCGTTTATGAGCATAGATGTCTTTTTAGTGAGGTTGCTCTTGAAACAGAGATGCTTAAGCTCTTTGAGATGTTTTGTTGCTTTAAATTACTGCTAAATAGATAAATAAGTAAAATAAATAACCAGAGTATATGGTTATAAAACACAGCCAAAATTTGCAACTTTAAGAAAATATCAAGGTATTATCAGTGTTGGTAATTACTGTGTAATAAACATGATATATGTTTGTTACACAGTAATTACCACCTCTTATTACAGTGTAATTAACACACATCATTCACTTATTCGTACAGAATTGATGTTTTTCATTTAATGTATATAATATTGAATATATATTTTAGTTTTTTTCACATTAATGGTTCATTGTTTAGAGAAAGGAATTCAATATAGTCAAATCATCAATTATCATGTTCTATTTTCCATTTAAGTTATGGTTTGCCTATGTGTCTATGTTTGTGTGTGATTTGACATTTGTTGTGTTTTAGACTTTGGATACAGTACTGAGTCGTTATACACCATTGTACCACCAGGTCAGGTATAAAGCGTGGTGGTAGAAGGACCCTCATGTTACTAACACTCTATGGGTAGTTTTTTTTTAACCTACATGTTCCAGATTTTGTGAGTTCTAACCCAATGCCTGCGACGGATGTTTAATTTCTTTTCGAATAACTTCCTACGGTGTGCTGTAAGTGGCTTCTAACTGGGATCTCCTTGGTTCTGCTGATGTTTGGTGATTACTGAGTACATACTCACATTCTTTCGGAAACAATGAGGGGTTAGAAAACCCACATCAGAATTTCGATAGATTTTAAATCGGATCAGTTTGGTTATTTTTTTGATTATTCTTTTGAGTACTATAATGTCTGTGCCAGTGATTCCCAACCAGGAGTGCTAGAATTAATCACCAGGGAGTACGGGGATATTAAACAAAAAAAGAATAGTAAAATATGAAAAATGAAAAGAATGTGTTGTGATTGAGAGGGTGTGGATTGTAATTAGTGAGTGAGCAGATGGATTAATGAAAAGAAATGAATAGATGGTTGAATTACATAGCTAAAAGTTATATCTAAATGGCTGAAATGGATTTCTACATATATGGATAAATGGCACAAAGAAAAAGCCAAAATCATGGATCAGTTTCTGACATAGTAGAGAAAAGTCCATGGATATATGGTTGAAACATATAGCAGTTAAAGTTATGGATAAGTTGTTAAAATTGTTTGCTAAGTTAATTGAAGCCAAAACGTTGATATTGATAGTTAAACTCAATTAATAAAAATACAAAAAAAATCACAATGTCAGCTGAAAGGATTTTCTTCCTCTTCGTCTGTCGGCTGTTCCCATTAAGGATGTTAGCGAAATGTAAAAAAAGTCTCAAAAGTCTTAATAAAATAGTAAAAGTAACTCATAAACTGTTATGATGGCATTACTAAATGTATGGTTGAAATACTAAGCTGACATAACTGATAAAATGGTTCAGATGGTTAGTTAAATGTATAAAGTTAAATGTCTAAAACATCCAGCGTCTCATTCTCTAAATTGGAGGAGAAAAAATACCTATTTGACCAAACTTATCTGAACTCTCACATTAGTATGAAAATATTATTGTTATTACACAATAAACAGCATAAGAGTCGAAAATGTACATGGACCCGTTTGGAACAAGACAGGCAGTGCTGGGAAGAATACTGTTGAGAACCGCTGACCCAAATTAAACCCAATCCCGTTTAATTCTGGCTCTCTTTGAGTCGACCATTGGATTGTCATCTAAAAAGATAAATCACTAATTTTCCTTCAACACAACAAATTCACCACAATAACACAAACATTCATCAGTCCAGCATTGATGATAAACCCACACTTCTCCCCACAGAGCAACAGACGGTGGTCCTCCTGCCGAGATCCCCCTCGGCCTCCAAGACCTACTTCCCCATCCCAGTGGAACACCTAGAGGAGGAGTACAGGCTTCGCTCTGCAGATGATGGGAAGCTCTTCAGGGAGGAGTACAACGTAAGCGTCCCTTCCTCTCTGCACGGTTGTTAAAGAAACAAGTGGCCGGAGTGCTGCTGGGGCTAGAATTTGAGGTCGGTGCTTAAACCACCGAGTCATGGTGAGTCGTCCAAACTGCTGATTGATGGGATCTCATGCGTCTGTTTAACCACGCAAGAAAGAAGTTACAACTACTCAGGTCGGCTAGACCCTAATTATAAAACACCATAAAATACACATTATTATGTAAGTTATGTAGTTTTGAAATGGTACCTCGTCTGTGGTAACAAGACCTGCTCAACAGCCATAACATTATAACCACAGGACAAGTGAGCTTACAATAACGTTGATTATGTTGTTACCATGGTACGTGCCAGTCAGTGGGATATATAACAGGAAACAAGTGAACTCCTTTTCAACGATTTTAATGTGCTGGAAGCTGGAAAAAAGGACAAGTTTAAGGTTATGAGTCACTTTGACAAGGGCAAAGTATTAATGGAGGCACGACTAGATACCAGCATCTCCAGAACTTCAGGTTTTGTACGTAGTTTCTAGTCTGCATGGGTTTGTGTCCACCAAAGTTGTCTGAGGTCCCACAGAAGAGGTACTTTTGCACAAGAGATACATTATTGGAAGCAAGCTGGAGCAGGTAGTCTGATGCTTTGGACAAAGTTCTGCCAGGAATCCTTGAGTCCCGCCATCCATGCGGATGATATTTTGACACGTACCACCTCCTACACACAGTTGCTGAGCAAGTACTCCCCTTTACAGAAACAGGGTCTCCTAATGGCAGTGGCCCCTAGCAATACTGTAATTCTCCATGCCACACTGCGAAAAATGGTTCAGGAATGATTAGAGGAACACAACAACCAAGTCTAATCTAGCATTTGAGGGACTTGTTGGGAAAAAAAGTCTGATGAACGGCGGTCCCAACTCACAACTTAGTGGACATAAAGGATCTGCGGCTTGTGTCTTGGTACCAGGTACCACAACGCAACTTCATAGGTCTTTTGGAACTCCTGCTTCAATGTGTCAGCGCTGTTTTGGCCGCAAAAGGAGGAGCTAATCATCATGACAGACTTATTATTATGTTTTGGCTGATGGTCGTGTATTAGTGTTTCTCCACAGCAGTTGCAGTACGCTGTTTATCGCAAAAACAGAGGATTCAGACTTGTATGTGTATTTTTCATTCAGGAAAACTACTGGAGATGTGTGTCACATTGTCTCTGACACATACTGCACACACACACTCACACTCAAACACAGTGTGTGTGAGGGTGTGGATTGTAATTCTCATCCATGAAAAATACCCTAAAGCCTATTTGTGACTGTGAATGAGGACCTGAGTCAGAAAGGAGCATGACTCATGGTGCATGTAACTTGTTAGAATGATTCAAATCAGACAGAGGAAGTTCTCCGCTGGCAATGGAGGACCGTTTCGGTAGCAGAGGAAGTACATGATAGGCAGCAAAACATATATCACACCAGCAGCTAGAAGTCGACCTGTCAGCGCGAGAGGAGTAGAATCTAACTGTGTCTCTGGTCTGCAGTCCTTGCCAGGGGGTACTGCCCAGGGGACGTACGAGGAAGCCAACAAGGACGACAACAAGGAGAAGAACAGATACCCTAACATCCTTCCCTGTGAGCCTACTTTCTGTTCTGAAGGTTTTGTCTGACCCACACCCAGTGCTCTCAGTTTCCTGTCTGGGTTTGCACACGCCATTATGAATCTTTTTTTTTCACTTTCTTTACACACATTTGATCTCTCAATCAGTGAAACACATTCTTCTTTTTCACAGTTACAGTTCCCATCATTCAACAATGTAATTTATAACGAATTGGGTCATTTTTATTGACTTAGGCTATTTATCTGGATCCTTAAAATAGTTCTACTATAAAATATGGATCTCGGGGATACTGCGGAGTTATAGACAGGCCTGAAACAGCTGTGTCGAGCCACTTCATTTATATAAGTCCACTTTTAGTCTAAATGTTTTTGACGAATGCTGCAACACTGATTTGTCGCTATTTGTGGAATACATCTCAATATGTAATAAATGTAAAAATAAAAATAAGCCATGGAGGAATTACCCCCAAAAATTTTAGGTACAACTCATTTAATCTCACTTTAAATATAATCTCTTTGAGAAACATACATTTCAAGAAGCTATATTAGCAGAGCAGCTAAAGCTAGTAAGAGCATAAAGCCACCAAGTGCATTATATTTTGACATATGTGAAAAGAGAAGTAGGTCTTCTGATGATGGAAATATTTGTCGACTTTGCATCTTTTGACAAAAAAAGCCTGAAGAACTAGGGTGGCCACTTTCATAACACCAAAAAGGAGGACTTGTTGCAGTTTTCAGCGAATTATGGCTAGCGATATGTACAACATCAAATATCCCATTATATTTGAGCGAATAACTAGATCCATGAAAACTTTTACAAATTGCTTCTTCAAAAGACTTTTATTCAAGTTTCATAGCCAAATACTACATTTTACAAATTTACATTTGAACACATCTTGATGGCATGACATTACAATTCTGCTTCTCCCCAAACTGGTCGTTACTGAATAGACATTGAACGCATCATGCAGTATAACTCAATGCAATGAGCTCTCCTGCCGATGTCAACAGTAAACATTTTTTGGATTTGTTTTTTCGTCCGCGCGTCAACATTATCAGAATCGCTTTTTATTGATTTTTGATTAAAATAAGAGGGTCTGATAAGCCGCATGGCATAGGGTGACTGATCTCTTCTTAACATTCACCTGAGACGTTACGCCTCTGCCTTATCTCGACTCTGGGACTGGGCTCTGTGACCTGTGACCTGTGGCTCCTCCTAATGACACCAAAATATCACGTAGGCTCTTCATTCCTTTATTATGAAGATTTAATCAAATTTGCAGAGTATCAGAATCTCTCTCGCCATAATGGATCAATGTAGACGGGGAGCTTGCAAAACTGCAAACCCCACACAGAAAGGCCTGTGGATGGATACACTGTCTCAAAACCACACTGTCTGTCTAAAATCAGGACAGATGGCAGCCCTATGAAGAAAATAAGTATCAAGAAACTAATGTTGGCAAGAATGAATTAGAATAATCATATTTACTTTCCAAACATGGCATCTGGTCCAACTCACAGCAAGAAATATAATAAATACATTTCAGTCGGTCTATTCCTTCGATAGTACCTGCCTCTAGTCTGATGATTGTGCCGTGACAAACTGACTCCGTTATTTGATGACTGTAAATTTTCAAATGTTATTTTCACCATCAGATGATCATTCCAGAGTGGCGCTGACTCAGCTGGAGGGAAATCCCTGTTCAGACTATGTGAATGCTTCTTACATTGATGTGAGTTACACTCCATTGCATTATATTAAAATACTGTAGTAGATGTTCTGCTCCTTGGTTTCATAAATAAACTTCCTTTTAACAATCTCACCACAAAACACAACTCAGCAGATTTTTATGAAAGTGCTTAATTGACAGAATATGTTTCCTGACAGGGTTTCACGGAAAAGAAAAAATTCATAGCAGCACAAGGTAAGATGTGATGAGCGTGCAAATGGCAAACAATATGACATTCCTTTGGGGGGTATTTATTAATCTAATATCTTAAACATACTCTACATCAAAAATTATTTCAGGATAACAATTTTGTATTTCGTAGAGAATAGTCCAATTTTAGTAGAGCAGCTCAACCTTTTGGTAAAGCCTGTTTTTAGAAAACTATTCAACCCTTATTAGTCATTTTTGGTTTTATCAATTTTCATATTTCTGAAAGTACATCCTCACATGCTTGAATATTCCCCCCCAAAAAAAATTCTCCCTACTTATCTAATTGGACTTTCTCAATAGCCATGGTTATCATCTGTGGCGGTGGTGTCCCTCAGAGCTCCATCCTTGGTCCCCTTACTCTTTAGCAGATTTACATGCCGCCGCTGGGTCATATAATCATGTTCGTTCAGGTGGAAGACATTTTTCAACAACAAATAGGGACTGATGCTAAACCAAACAGTTGAGCGGAACATTAAAGGGTTTGAGGCCAAAACGTGGGGATCCTTCTTAGTGGAGTAATGGATTGTAGCGTCATCCGCATTGGTCCACCACCAGGTTTCGACATGCAAGCGATCTGAGGATAAATCAGAAAGTTTAACCATTGCAGTACAAAATAGAGCTTAAGTGCCAATTTAAGTGCCTGAATAGCCCCACATTCTTCCCCGTGAGCCTACTCCGCCCTTTTATCCAACTCCTTTCCTTACTTTATGAACTTCCTCCTTTCGGCATTTCCAACACGTCTACTGAGTTTCAACAAAATCTAATCAGCAGTTAATGCATAATAGACCAGAAGGAAAATCCTTGATCTGACATTTTATCCTCTTCAAGTTTTTATGGGTTCAACCTTATTTTATGCCTAAACCTCCCGGCAAGGTTCATCAAAATCCATCCAGAACCTCCAGCTAGAACAATGCCTGAATGGTGGAGGGGATTACAGTGATACCTTGGTTATTAAATTGTTAATAAATCTGTATTACTATAACAATAATATTAATAATAATACTAATCATGTCATTCTTTCTCTTCAAAGGTCCAAAAGAAGAGACCGCAGCAGATTTCTGGAGGATGATATGGGAGCAGAAAGTGGGAACTGTGGTCATGCTGACGAATCTGAAAGAAAGGAAAGAAGTGAGTTTATTTCTCAAATGGGTTACAGGAGCGAAAAGGGTGCAAAAACAAGCAAAATCACCCGTTCCTGTGTGCTCTGGTATTTCCTTTCTGCCATGACACCCTGTAGGGGATAATGGACCATCACAAAACCACTGGAGAAAAAAAATGTACTTCAAACAGATTTCATTGATTGTGGTCAAACGTGAAATCATGGAATTCAATTTAAACTCTTTGCCTTAATCTCTCCATATATAATGAGAGCCAGAGCTCATTCTCTGAACGTGACAACGGAAGGAAGATCAATAAGGGGAGGATTGGCTCATTTTGAAATCAGCATGCCGACACGGGGAAATCAATGGCTGTATAACGTGTTAATAAGTCCTTTACGTCTAAATCATAATCACCCAGCAGAGTAAATCCAGTGGTTTCGCCCCTGACTGCCGGTGAAGTTGAAGGCGGTGTTCTTTTGCATTAAACCGTTCTATCTCTTGAAAGGACAGTCCCTGAACACGTTATGGAAGAACAACTCTCTTTGAGGTGTTTCCTTTTTCGGATAATGAATGTCAATTTTTTCCGATGCAGGACAAGTGCTACCAGTACTGGCCGGATCAGGGCTGCTGGACCTACGGCAATGTGAGGGTGGCAGTAGAAGATTTCACCGTCCTCGTGGACTACACCATACGCAAGTTCTGTATACAATATGTAAGTTCCAGGAAGGGATAATGTCAAGAGAATATTAAAAATAGGACTTTTCATGCCAGACAGTTGCAGAGGCTATGAAAGAGGAACCGCCCAGTTAGGAGTTCCCCTAAGTGTTCACCTGATTTTTTTTCTTTTGTTTTACATTCATCAAGAGGCCAATGTTTCCATCAGTCATCTATATTCACGGAACTTCGTCTAAGGGTTGATTATATGAATGGAGCTTTAAAAGTAGTGTGAAGAGGAATTATGGGTACACAGAAACTAATCGGCTGAAACCCATTACACAGTGCCTCCAGATAAAGTGGCGTCGTTTGGAGCTTTCTTCTTCATTTCTGACCATTGTATAGGACTTTATGGAACTTTTAGAGCTGAATGAAACTCAGTGTTAATGTGGACTAATTCTGTTTTTCTTGAATAACTATCAAAGTCATTACTATGGCAACAAATAGATCAGAGCCTCCAGCAAGGCAGCTCAGTTTCCCCATTATCACATGTTACAAAGAAAGGAAAGTCACATTTCCCAAAGACATTGAAGCCATTAAGGATAATCTCATTATTATCGTAAAGGTGGGTCCTTCCTCACAATCCAAAGGAAAGTGGTGTACTGGATAGTAATAGTCAAAAAAAAACACATCAGCAATGTTAAAGAAACTGTATCTTCCACTTTATCCTGATCCACTCTGAAATGAAATGTTCTCACCCTTACAATACCTACAGATAATAGGTAATGTTTCCAAGTCCTACAGGTTTGTTTCATGCAGGACAAACTATCATTATGTTCTTTAAGGTGCTGTGATGTAAAGGGGAAACTGAGGTTTGCACTCTTAGTGTAGTTGATTGGATGGTTTTGAGCAGGACTTTGCAAAAACTGCTAAATGTATTTCCATGAAAGTCAGACCTCTGGATAAAGGGTGGGCTCTTTTGTTCCCTGGTGTAGCGACGCATTCTTCTGTGTGCTATTCTAGTTTCACCACTATCGCGGAAACGATGAAATTGGGGTGGTGGCAGATTTAACAGCTTCAGTTATGCAACATTTGATAGACAGTTGTCGGTTTTTCGTTCCGTTTTCTAAGGCTATTTGTTGCACACGGAACATTTCACATCAGCTTCTAAAAGTAGTGACTGACAGCGCAGGAGTGGTATGAAATCAATCTTATACTCAATGTATAAGTTAAATCAGGGGTCTGAAAGGGTCCTTAAGGTACTGTTAAGATAGAGGAGATTTAAGATTAACAACCGGTTCTGAATGCTCCCACAGATGAACGGTGTTCCCCTAAGAATTATAGCCTCCAGGGCTTCATATGTCTGGGAGGAGGTTATGTTTTCCCCAGTGTGGGTTTCTTTGTCTGACTCTTTTGTGATTGTGTGTATTCTGTAACCAGGATTACACAGAAAATACCCGATACATTTCTTAAAAGCATTGGGCATATCACAGGAATCCAAATAAATCAGTGTTGGACATAATCTGGAGAAAGGAGAGTCAGGAATTTGTATTTTTGCTCTCCTCTAAAAAGAGATTTGAAAGGGTCTATTTGGTCCAAAAAGGCCAAGAAACGTGCTTGAATCAGACTTAGCCCGGTTCCCTTTCAGCCAACTCGCCTGTAGAGTTGAGTTACTCCTCCAAAAATCTCGCTCTAGGGTACAGAATCTGCATCCGGATCATTGGGAGAAATTTATTGCTACTTGGAAACCGGTTCCTGTTTGTCAAAGCTTTGCCCCTGAGGCGATGCAGGTATGATTGATTCTCACTAACTGTGTTTGTGTTTCCGTGCAGCAAGCCAGCGATGTTGCTAAGACACCAAGGCTCGTCACCCAGCTCCACTTCACCAGCTGGCCCGATTTCGGAGTTCCCTTCTCCCCCATCGGCATGCTCAAGTTCCTCAAAAAGGTCAAGGTGGTCAATCCACCTTTCTCTGGGCCCATTGTGGTCCACTGCAGGTACCGGAGCACTGAGCTGATGGGTCTAAAGTATCTGCTGATAATTATTTTTCACTCAGTCGTTGGTTTGAATTGTCTCCCCTGCAGCGCCGGTGTTGGGAGGACGGGAACCTTCATCGTAATAGACGCCATGATCGACATGATGCACGCGGAGCAGAAAGTTGATGTGTTTGGGTTTGTCTCTAAGATACGAGAACAGCGCTCACAGCTCATTCAGACAGATGTGAGTTAGAGATCCGAGTAATCCCACATGAGTCACGCTAGAACTTGAGTGAATCATCCCGCCTGCACGATTCAGTAAACGTTCAAATATGCCCCTGCGTAGTGTGTGTGTTTTTGTGATTGTGTTTATTTTTGATGGTGTGTATTCTCTCCCCAGATGCAGTACTCGTTCATCTACCAGGCCCTGCTTGAATACTACCTCTATGGAGACACGGAGTTGGACGTGTCGTCTCTGGAAGGACATCTGCAGAAACTGCACAACACCTTTGCAGACGGCGACCGGGTCGGCCTCGAGGAAGAGTTCAAGGTACCGGTTCCGAAGATCAAATTTAATCAGGCTGACCCGTTTGATTGTTGTTATAACCAACGTTTAAATTAGTAAAAATAAAACATTTGAATTGAGCACAATTAGCCAAAACATTAAAACCACCTATATTATATAGTGCAAGGCTGCTTTTTGCTGCCTTAACACCTCTGTGACACTTTTCTATCAGAACCAGCAGGAACTTTTTCCGCATTAGTGCTATAAGAGCTTTTTGTAGGATCGGATAACACGGCTAGTCTTGGCAAGTCTTGGATTTCTATGATACTGTCACAGATCAAACTTGTTCCATCCTTAGACCAATTTGGTAGGTACTAACCGCTGCAGGTCAGGGGCACCCAAGAAGTTCTGCTGTTCCGGAGATGCTCTGACCCAGTTCCTTTACCCATCACTATTTGTTCCTTCTCAAAGTCACTAAGATCCTTTTGCTTTATAATCTTTTTTGCTTCCAACACATCCACCTCAGGACAAAATATTTACTCACTGCCTAGTTAGCCTTCCTTGTCTTTACATAATGGGGTATGGTTTATCCACTTCCTTTTAAAGAATGGCAGATATAATTCAATGAAATTGAATTAGATTTTTTGTAGGGGGTCCTAGAAGTCGGTATAATTAGCTTATTTAATTTGAATATTTTCCAAATTCCATGGCCATTTGCCTGGAATTTCAGCTGTGATTAATTTCATTAAAAAATCCTCTCAAACTAAAGAAGAGACTTGTGCTGCAGGATCCTCATGATCCAGATTAAGCATTTATTTTTCCTGTCTTGTCTATTGCTATTAAAAGATGGTGCTCATAAAATTGCAGTGCCTATATTTAATAAAACACTGCACATTAAATTAGTTTTACTTTGAAAATGTCCTCGATAGAATCACAGGATTCTCATTCTGCTGTTAGTATTACAACCATTCTGTGACTTTTCTGTGCAACAATCGATCGATTTGCTTCATGTCTACTCAGAAACTGACCAACATGCGTATAATGAAGGAGAACATGAGAATGGGGAACCTTCCTGCCAACATGAAGAAGAACAGAGTTCTGCAGATTATCCCATGTACGAAAGAAGAAAACAATGAGATAATAATCCATGCATTTTTGTTTACCATCTGCATGAGTTTTTCCCAACCCTATACTCTATACTATAGATATAGTGGAACATATCAAATGCTATACAGTCTATTTCCCAGGCTACTTTATAATTTTGATAACACAACTTTGTTTTTCCACTTCAGATGATTTCAACAGAGTTATTCTCTCCATGAGGCGAGGTCAGGAGTTCACAGATTACATCAACGCATCCTTCATAGACGTAAGCAGCTTATTTTCATTTTGGCATTCATATCTGCAACGTTAAAAGGGGATTGCACCAAAACATTTATGAAAATATGTGTATGGTTTGCGTTGAATCAGGGCTACAGACAGAAGGACTACTTCATCGCCACCCAGGGACCTCTTCATCACACAGTAGAAGATTTCTGGAGAATGGTGTGGGAATGGAAATGCCACTCTATTGTAATGCTCACGGAGCTCCAGGAGAGGGAGCAGGTGAGCCGCTCTCTTTCACAACTGCAGCTGTTGTTTGACAGCTGCCATAACCCGGACATCAGTGTAACATGAACAATCTGATTCCCTGTGCTTCTGTCCCAGAAACTTTACTTTTATGCTTCTCATGTTTGCAGAGTATGTGATAATTGGAGCCAAAACTACTTTAGAATGATTTCTGACTTAGACTTACACTTAATTATTCATTTGTCACACGCATGTATAAGAACAATGCAGTGATATGTGAAATGCTACTCAGTCCACATCCCCCCCAGTTTCTTTTCGACGGTATGAAAACAGTAGAAAACACTCAAATATGACTAATTGTAAAAAAAAAAAAATATATATATATATATATAAATATATTGTGTTAAGTTATACTATAAAATCACTATCAATATTTCAACGCATCGCCACATAACCACAAAGTAACCACTGTAATAAAATACAACAAAACACAATAAAAATCTACTTTTATATATATATACTGTATATATATATTTGTTTAAGTTATATAGGCTTTCCAACTATGCCAAATGGAGAGTCTTCCTGGTTGTACGCTACCAAAACTATGTAGAATAACAGGTAGGATCAATTATTATAATAAAATAATAGACGGTACCTGTCCATCAACACCAAGGTTATGCAAATACACCTGATAGTTATTTGTAGTTGAAGAAGAAAACATGGCAAAATATGCAAAGGAATAAAATGTGCATGTAATATAATAAAGTGTGAAGTTCTTGTTCTTCTTAGAAATGGATGCTGGAGTTGTTGTTGTTTGTCAGCACTAAACCGAGACACTGTGTGTCTTTGCAGGACAAATGTTACAAGTACTGGCCCACAGAGGACCCAGGGGTCTACGGAGATTACACGGTAGAGCAGAAGGGGGACACTCTGTGTGACACCTTCAGTCTACGAGACTTTGCGCTCACCTTTGCCCCGGTAAGCAAACAAACCCATGTTTGATGATGTTCCAAAAAACATATTTTAGTGCGACTGTTTACCTCTAAAATAAGTATTTATGACACGTAAGACATTTTGTGTCTTACTTTAAGTCAGAGGCTCACGAAACTTGTAAAATATCATGTAAAGAGGCAATGCTGACCTAATATTAATCAAACGTTGTTTCTATTTTATTCAATTTTCTCACCTACCATGTTGATTTATTTCATTTTAAATTACGTTTTAGCTGTAATGGGAAAAAGTTTCCCACCAAACGGATATTAAAGGGGGCAGAAATTGTCTACTATTCCCATTATAAACCATTACAGTACTATACTATTATAGCTACTATAAAAAAGAAAAGACCCATGTGTCAGTGAAGAGATGCGGGATGGAAATTGATAATTCACATTTAAACTCAACATACTAGAATGTTTTATTAATTCTAACAGCTTTTCTATACATGATTTTGTAGGATCACATTTGTCTCATAGAGAACAGAAGCCCACTTAGGTGGATAAAACTCAGTGGTCTGCCTGCCAGAGGAAATGCGGTGTGCGTGATGTGTTTACGATTACCAATTGGGAACATCCAATCGCATCCCCTCTCAGGAGAGCGTTCCTGCCTCCCTCACTCCACCACTCATCCACCGCACACTTAACCTAGACTGACATTGCACCTGATATCATACACTTTAAATAAATCACATTAGAAAGGTTTTACGATCTCTCGTCCGCCTTTGCATTTGCTCTCAAAGGAGAAGCAGACGAGGGTGATCAGGCACTTCCACTTCCACGGCTGGCCGGAGGTCGGCATCCCGTCCGAGGGGAAAGGAATGATTGACATCATTGCCTCGGTGCAGAGACAGCAGCAGCAGTCTGGGAACCATCCCATCGTCGTGCACTGCAGGTATTCGGGCACACATCGGAGCCTTTTACATTTATGGCTTTCTATACTTTATCGTTAAGCATTTGAAAGGTTAAAGGAACAATTCACCCAGAAATGGAAATGCAGTAATGATCTTCGTCGGATGAAATTTCCTTTCTTCATGGCAAAATGGGCCTCTAAGATTCTCCTCGACAGCAGACAAAGATGGAGATTTACATGAGATAAGTTCAACCAGCTTCTCCAGCAAAATCTGTCTCAACCGAAGCCATCAGAATTATATTTAGGCCGGCGTGTTGGAGCAGTGGGTCGGGCCGCTACCTCACAGCCAGAAGGAGATTTCACCCACAGTCCAAAAATATGTAATACAGGTGAACCGGTGACTTTAAAACAACCGTAGGCGTGACTGTAAGCCTTATCCAGTGTTTACCTGGCCTCTAGCCCAATATTAGCTGGGATAGGCTCCAGCCCCCGTTACCCTGGTGACAATTGTCAATCTGTCACCAGGGTTTTAAGATAAGATAAGGTCAGATAAATTAAGATAATATAGGCATAACCAGTTGTTTTCTGGTTTGGAACTTGGATCTTCAGTAAATGAATGACGAATAATGTCAGGCCAGTTCATAGTTTGACTAGAATTAAGTGTTTGAGAAGCAACAGACGCCACGTAATACAAAACATTTACAACCCTGTTTCAATCTAATTGTTACAATGACTGGCTCTCATGCAGTTTTTTTTTATTTGTTTGTTGTTGTATTTTACGAATTCACTCTTTCTTTTTTTTGACTTTTTGAGTTATGGTGTGAGAATTATATTCCCTCATTAAATTACTTACTCTACTACTACTTCTCTGGAGCTCGTCTCTCGCCGCTACACCAATATCTAGATCTCTCTGGCTGTAAGTTTTGCGTTTCCATCAGAGATTCTTCGCAGAGCCCCAGTGTGTGGACTAAGTACAACTTTATCTGACTTTCCAGTAGCAACCGTGCTGATAATGACTGGATATTCATTCTTGGGTGAACTTTTCCTTTTAAAACTCATGCTTGAATGAGTCTCTGATTTGTGTGTTTGCCTGTGCTTCAGTGCTGGTGCAGGGCGAACAGGTACGTTCATTGCACTGAGCAATATCCTGGAGCGTGTCAAAGCAGAGGGCCTGCTGGACGTGTTCCAGACCGTCAAGAGTTTACGCATGCAGAGGCCTCATATGGTCCAGACCGTGGTGAGTACTAGCAGATGTGGATCAGTGGCGCAGGGAAGAGTCTCTTACTATAGTAGCAATGCCAAGGAGGTTATCTGTTCCTTGGATGTTTGCAGAATTACTCTTAAACCACTTGAGGAAAACACTGGAAGGATGGATAGCTTTCCTGGAAAGAACCGATTGAATGTTGGTGCTGATCCAGATAAAGGGTTGCATCCAAGAACATGGGGATTTTTCAGCATTTCCCTAGATTACTGGAGGGGAGGGGGGTGAAAGCTTTAAACAGTTTTAATTAGTGAGTGGAAAATTATTTAGTTTATTATATCAAAACATGATTCCAAAACAGGACATACCTGGATATATCACAAGTAATCACAGAACAATGATATCACATTGTGATATCACAAGTTATCGCAAAACATTATCATGATTTGTGATCACTCAAAATAACTTTCTTGGAGCCTTGTCAAATTAAATAACACCTCTGTAGACCTTAAGGTGAGGAAACACTGGGTAGATATTTGGGAAAGCACAGTTGCAACTTGTTGCTACATGTTTGGAGCTTTGTCCCCCAAATCACTGTTTTTGGATATAATTTCTTAACCGTTTGCCCAAAATTGTCGGAAATTAGCTGCATATGAACCAGCTAGGGGAGATCTATCTACTATATTTTTAATTCCCCTCTTGTAGTTCTAATTGCACTCACTAGAGGGAGCTTTACTACAAAAAGTCCTGTTTTTCAGCCTTTACTTCCTAAGTTGTGGTCCAATTTTTTACAAATTTGTTGACTATAGATTGAATCCAGGAGATCTATCATGCATTTATCACATTCACCTCCAACAGCCTAAATTTTAATAACTAATTTTATTTATTTTTTTAATTAAAAAAAAAGTTTATTTTGTCATTACTTCACATTCAATTTCAGGTATTCAACCAGTGGAATTGCTTGTACAACGCAGCGGATTGGGGATTTTACGGGGATATACCCGTAGCTTTTTGGGACGACAGCATCGGCCTAGTTTAGAGATTGTAATCAAGTTTTTCGAGTAAATCAAATATAAGTAATGCAAAGTAAATGGAATGGGGGAAAAGATAAATGGGTGCTGTTTAAATCAGAGCAATAAAGTTAATTTATAAAACCAAAACAGGACTTTAACTGAACTGGGGCTATTCCACAGTGGGCTAGCAAATAGAAAGATGTAAACAAATCCTGTCTATAAGGACCGTGATTATAAAGAATGAGGAATCCTCGATGAGTGTAATCAGATTTGAAACCAAATCCAACCCTATACTGGGTTGGATTTGGTTTCAAGTTGAAGAAGAAGTTGATATGTAGGAAGGAAGATATGGGCAAGTTTAAGGATTTAAACAATTACAAATACTGATGGGGGCTCCTGGTCTGCAGTGGATACTACCACCTGCCAAAGTGGTCTAAAGAAGGACAACAGGTCCAAGGCCCAAGGCTCATTGATTGAGCAAACCACTGTTACACAGATTGGTAGGAAAGTTGATGGCTGTTCGGATAGAAAGATGTCAGAACATCCAGTTCCAGTGTAGAAATCGGAAATGGGAAGAAGACAAGCAAAAGGAGGCAGTGTGATGCTCTGGTCATGTTCTGCTGGGAAACACTGGGTCCTGCGTTTCATGTTGGTGATGGCAGTTTCCTCTTTTAGCAGGAAAATGCTCCCTGACACAGTGCAAAAATGTTTCAGAAATATTTAAATGAACATGCCTTGATGTTTGGCTGCAAAAGTGGAATTACATAATATTAGGCAAGTGGTTATAATGTTATGGCTGATCACATGTAACTGTTGCAAACATTTCTCAAGATTATCCCCAATCCAGCAAAATAACTTTTGAGGGGCGGGGTGAGATCAAGACAGCCTGAACAAATTAAATGTATTATTATTATTATTATTAACAGATGTGTGGGAGAGTCGGGCCTCGGTGGACGGATACGCTACAGGCTCCCAACTAATTATCCTCTCCTCCTCTTCTTCCTCCACAGGAACAATATGACTTCTGCTACAGGGTGGTACAAGACTTTGTCGACATTTTCTCAGACTATGCCAATTTCAAATGAGGAGATTTGCCTTATACGTGGTTTTTAATGTTTTCTAAAGCTGTTTTCTTTCTTTGTTTGTTGTTTCTTTAACTCAAATGATCTATTTTGCTAAGCACCCACCCGCCATTAACTGAACCTCCATCCTCGCTGTAATATAATGTAAGTCTGTGGAGGAAAATTGTAAATGGAAAAAAAGTTAGATAAATAATGTATATTTCACATCCTGTATGATAATTATTTTGTCTCTCGATTCATTTTTGTTGTATAATAACTGTACTTTAAATGTTTAAGTGTTATTTTGAATTCACCACCTAATATTTTGAAAGTCGGCGTTATTGTAAATGTATTTATGTGTCCACAATGGCGTTCCTTCATTGGAGAGCTCAACAGGAATGTTCATTTTATTTTTAAATGAAAAACATGCAGTACAAGCTTTCAGTTACTGATTACCTCTATCTCAGATACTTTCCTCTCTCTCAAGCTACACTGTAAAACCAGAACTCCTAAAAATGAATTACAACAATGTTTTGGATTTTATAAACTCAGCATACTTAATATGTACTTTTTCATTATTGCTACATTAATCAGTAGGAGAAGTACTTTTAAAAAAAATATTAATACATTTAATTTATAACACACTATATAAATATATATAAAAGACATATATATATATATATATATATATGTCTTTGTATATATATATTTATACCTATATACAAAGATATATATATATATACAAAGATATATATATATATATATATATATATATATCACTCAGCTCAAGTGTACAGTCAAAACTGTAGAAATTTTATGAATATGGAATTATAATTTATATAATGGTTAAATAATTTGAATTAAATAAATGTATATTACTTGAAAATTTTAGGTATGACGACAAAAAAGGAAATATTATTTTAGTATTTCAGAACCGTTGTAATTAATTGATGTGAGTATTCGGGTTTACAGTGTACATGCCCGTCAGAAAACTCTTTCCAATGGAGAAATGGCCAGAAAACGACTTTAATCATATAGAGGATGTATTGTTATGCTAATAGAAACCTGGTAATGGCATCAGGATGGATTCCAAATATGGGTTCTGGCGTAATTACACATTTATATAGACCTAATAAAGTTATGTTTGTTTGTTTTTTTGTACCTCAGAAAAATTGTGGTATGCAATTTGCATTAATCGTGGATGTAACATTACTACGGTCTACCTTTTGTCTATAGACGGCAAAATTGCAGCACATTAAAAAAAGCACACACGACTTGGCCTTTTGCCAAGAACCTGCAATTTTCAAGAAGACAGTCTGTGATTTTATTTATATTAGAAATTAGAGATTTCTCACAAATCAGTGCCATCTGTATGCAGAAAGGTAAAAACAACACCCGATTGAATGCAAAGAAAAGGTATTTACAGTTTATATCATGCAGTATGATTTCAGTTGATGCACAGGAAATAACAAAATCCACAACACACGAATGTGGTCTTCAAGTGCCTGATTAATGCCCCGGCAAGAAGAAACAGATACAAACACGCAAGAACACGGAATATTTCTAGAAAGTAATGAAGGTATGATTTTATTTGAATGTGAAAAATGTTTTTTCTTTCGCCCCATCCATCCCATAGTCCACGATGTAACCAAACATTTTCTCTGCTTCAACCCCTCAGTCAGATATGCAGTTTTGTTGATGCTGTGTGTAAATACAACATTGCTGAACGGATGTGTGGCGAGGAGCTGTCAAGTGATTGGTTATATTTTGTGAGTTATGTGTGGAAGATGTGAGGTGCAACACCAAAAAGAGAAATAACCAGAGTCATTTTTCTGCCTCCCTATAGCTTTTGTTTCGGTCTATTCTGTCCTATTGAATAATAATGAGGAGGAGGGTCTGTTTAGATCACAGCTCTTAAGGATTGCTCTCTCTCTCTCTCTCCCTCTCCCCCTCCCTCTCTCTCTCCGTGGGTGGTCTTTCCATTTTCAATGTTTCTGAAATGCAAGTTGCATTATATTAAATTCATCTGAATACACTTTGGGGTGCGATGAGTTTCATTGTTGTTCACATTTCTTTGCTAGCAGAAGAAGTAAACAAATATTGGTGTGACTGCAACAGCTTATATAAAAGTTTCTTTTGCAACTATGGCCCCTGCAAATTTACTACTACTACCCTCAAAATAGGAGTATGCAGATTATATAGATACATAACGTAATTGATCAAAATTAGTTTTTTTCAAAATGCAGGTTGCGTTGAAGCTGAGTAACTATGGTAACTGATCTGATCTGGTGCATGCTAATTGTCAGCCCAGCTTCAGATTATGCTTAAGAATTATTTTTTGGATACTTAATAATGTAAGTTTCAATCTGGTTTCAAGTCCCAATGCTTTAATAACAGGTCCTTTATAACATTAAAAAAGCTCTGACAACAAGTTTTAAACAGCGTGATATAAAACAACTTAGTTTTATTAATACTGTTCTATTTTCATATTGTAACAACTTTTCAGTAAAGCTACGATATTGATATGTGATGAGGAATTGCAAATAAAAAAAGGGAATCTGAGTTTTAAAAAAAAAAACAGACTGTCAAGTTGATTTATTTCTTCAAAATATGAGGAAAAAAACATGAAAAGAATGTAAGAGATCTCCGACCAGGGCCACATTTCAAAAATGGAAACAAATAGGTCTGGCTTCTTAAGGGTTAACCCTTTAATATCGTGCTCAGCTGTTAGGTTGAGCTCATTTTGACTCACTATCTCTTATTGAAAATGTCTTCCACTTGACGGAACCTGTTTATAAAAAGACCCAGAGGCAGCACGTATATGCTAAAGCGTAAGGGGTCAAGGATGGAGCCATGAGGGACACCGCAGGTCAAAGTGGCCACCGATGATGAGGAATTAACCGTGACTATTGAAAAATTCCTATTGAAAAGTTGGATTTCTTTTTATAGGTATGGCTTATTTGAGGACTTGATGAACAGAATTGTGTAAGTTGTTCAACTAAAACCATGCTTGACCAAACTATTTGTCATTTAATTAGATTGTGGCTCATGTGATCACACATGTGGTGTGTAGCAACGAAATACAGATTCCGATGAAAATCATTCAATTCATTGGAACATAAAAATGTGGGAAAGTACTTATTATTAGAAATAATAAGTATTGTGTCAATGATTTAAATATATATATATATAAATTGAATAAATAAGACTTTCGGGAGTGTTTCAGATAACCAAATAATGGTCTGCTGTGGGACTCTCGTACTCTGGATTCAATTAACACCAAAAAAGCTCATTTACTCTAAACCTCTCTGTAATGACTTAATGAAATAATTATGTCTGTATATTAGGTTTTATCTTCTAACTTTTAATTTACATAGCAGCAAAATCTCCAATTGAGATAGAATAATGATTGTGCGGTAATTACCTGCTTGAGACATTATGGTATTTTACTGTTATTTTGTCAAAGGGTTGGACATTTACTGCAAAAATTCTGTTCTGGCCCAAAAAATTAACTAACTATATCTACCCCTGTTTTTAAATTTGACTGCCTCTAACTGTGGCATTTGACAGTTGTTGTTTTTTTTTACAGTTTGCAGAAACAAGACTGAAAATATGATATATTATCATTTATAAATTAGCATTTTGTTTAAAAGGCATTGTAAAAAGATTTACAGTATCTTTTTTATCAGGGCATTTCATCATAATATGTCCTACATGGTCACCGTTTCATTTACAGAAAAATTCTGGAAAACCACATATTTATTAGTATTAGTATTAGCATTAGTATTAGTATCGTACCGTAAATTATACAGAATTTTTTTTTAATTGAGAGCGTGGAACATTTCACCACAGGAACAAGGACAACACAAAGAAATGGATCTTAAATTACGAGGCATTATGGATACAGAAGAAAAAGAAAAAGAAAAAACAAGAAACACTCCCACATGCACAGCGGACACCAAAAGTTAAAAACTTCTAACTAATTTAAAACATGCAAAGTCCCCATAATTATCAGTTTCCCGTCCCGAAAACTCCAGTTAGAAAGTTTCCACCCCAAAATAAGTCAACAATAAGAACACGTCCTCATGGATAGTGTCATAAAACTAAATATCACATGTCACATCACATCACATCACATGTCAATGAAGAATCTGTGAGTACTTTATCCAGTAGGGGGCAGCACATCTCAATCTAGAAGAACAGAAAGTCCATTCATTAAAGGGACAATTCAACTAATAATCCAATTTCATCCTACATTGAATGTGTTGTCATAATGTGTTCATTTGTATTCTGAGCACGCTTCCTTTTATTCAAATCCTAGGACCATATCATTATTATCTAAGATCATTTTAAATTTATCAGAGAAAATCTGTCTCACTGGATCTCCTTTCTTTCTAACAGTGGTGAATAGAGAATTTTGCATCCTTCACCTGAGTTAACATAGTGACACTGCTCAAGTAAAGACTTGAGTTCAAGTCTGTATTTAAGCAAAAGCATCTAAGTATGATCAGTAGAATGTACTGAAGGTACCACAAGTAAAAGCCCCCATTTCACAGTGAATTCATTCTTACCTGGGTATGAATGTGTGGGGCTGTAGGGGTTCAGGATTTAGGTCATCTGCTACTTCATGTTGTTGAGTATTTAATCTTATCTAGATAATCCTGTCCTGATTAAAGTATCGCTCTCCTTTGAGGACCACTGATCTCTATTTGGTCGTGTTTTCATGAAGTCAGCCCATCTGTAATATTTCACACATAAATCCAAGATTTTAAAAAAGTAATTTTTTGTTTAAGAAGTAGAAGATATTTCTCAAAAAATCCTACCAAAACACCATCCAACCACATAATGAACCAAACACTCAAAACCCCGTCCAACTTACAAACCGGTAAAAGCACTGTTCAACCAGTTCCAACACCATCTGACCTACAAACCGGTAAAAACACCATTCAACCACTAAACCAACTAACTAATGAACCAGCCAACCAGTCAAAACACGAATCAAACAACCAACCAACCACTCAAACCACTGAGCAATCAACCAACCGACCAACCAGTCAAACCACCGATCAATCAACCAACCAACCACCCAACCAGTCAAAACACCCAACCATCTAAACAACCAACCAACTAGTCAAACACAAATCACCAAACCATAAACTAATCAGTCGAAATACCAACCATTCAACGAGCCAGCTCACTTAACGTAACACCATTGAACCTGGCGACAAACCAGGGAAAACAACACTCAACCAATGAAATAAACATTTAATCAACCAGGCAAAAATCATCCAACCAGCTAATCTACCAGCCAACCAACCAGTCAAAACACAAATCTTCCAGATATCCAACCAACTAACCAGTCAAACCATGGAACAACCAAGCAAGCAACTACCTAACTAACCAGCAAAAACACCAACAAAATAATCACCAAAATCAACCTACCACCCAACAACCCAGGGAAAACACCATCCAACAAACGAAACAACCATTTAATCAACCAACCAAACATTATCCAGCCAACCCTCCAACCACGTAATCAACCAACCAGTCAAAACCCCATCCAACATACCAGCTAGTCAAGGCAGCATGCAACCAACCAAGCTCAAACCATTCAACCAACCACTCAACAAACCCGGGGAAACACCTTCCAACCACGAACCAACCAACTAACTTAGAGATATATGAAGAGTATGAAATATTGTGATCTGAAAAGTCAACCCTAATTACAACTCTCTGAGAAATGTAATGAAATAAAAATAACAATACTGTCTTCTGAGATGTACTACAGTAGAAATATAAAGTAGAATGAAAAGTACCTGAAATATGCACTTCAGTACAGTACTTGTGTAAATGTACTTAGTTTCTAGCGACCACATGTTGTTAATGTACAAAATCAGAGGTCATAATTAAATACATACAAATGAATATTTGAAGGATGATTTTTTTTTTGTTTGTTTCATAAGAATTTTAAGATGTTTTTCCAGTTATACAGATTCATTTTGAAATGGAACCAAAAGTTTTAAATGCTCAAACATAAAAATGATCTGAAACTGATTTCCAGTCAATCTGACATCTGAGCTAAAAGCTTAAAAAATAATCACAAGCAGTTCCTTTTTAATTAGAAAGCAGACAATAAAGTTCCTCTTTCTCAGAAGACGTTGGGGCTGCCACCGGTCGATAACAAGGGGGAGTAAATTTGATCTAGTTTACGTCAAACAATCATGTTTCTTATGCTGCAGAAAAACACAATTGACAAAAAGCCTCTTTGTTGACAATTTCCATTTCCTGGCACCCAGCGCCATGGCAACCCTCCTCAGCTCCAGGGATGGTAGTCCAGAGAAAGGTCAGCTTTAGTGCTGGGGTCATATGAATTATGTATTAACCTTAACTGAATCTTATTTTGATTGATGCCATAACTAATTTTATTTTCTCTTAGACAAGGCTTCCCTTTCTGCTGATATCATACCGATCATAAGCCATCTTATCAGCAGATGGCGTTTGGCGGGACCCTCGCTGCTGACAGGCTCCTTCATGGAGTCCTTCAAGCAATGTCTTTTCTCTTGTTGTGTAACTTTTTCCACAGAAACATTCCTTTCATGATCTCCAGAATGGAGGACATATTAATAATTAGAAAAGTCTGAGAATTAATATACAGAACATGTCCTCTCTGCAAATGTTCTTCCAAGCTCACTCTGCTCAGTACTTTTATCTTACTATGGAAGATGTTTAATAAATCACTTGACTCCGAGACCCACAGCAAGCATTAATCATTGCATCATAGTTTTTATATGATCCGAAGAAACATGCCAACTAGTGGTAGGAGGTAGAGTCGTCGATCCCCAATCAGATGCCAAAGGGTCCTTGAGCAAGACCCTGAACCCCAATTTGCTCACAAGGTGCTTCACAGTGGCTGCCCACTGCTCCAAAAGGCCAGGTAACATACATAGGACTAAATTCAAAATTATTTCCTGTATGATAATAAATATATTATAATATGATGATATGATATTATTAGTCTACCATCCAACTAACTAACAACCAACCACTCAAAACACCATCCAACCAACCAACTAACTAACCAAACAAGTAGTCAAAACATCATATAGCCATCCAACCAACCAACTAACCAAGCAAGCAGTCAAAACACCATCCAACCAACCAACCAACCAACCAAGCAACCTGTCAAAATATTTTCAACAAACCAACTAACCAAGCGACCAGTCAAAACACCATCCAACCAACTAGCCAAGCAACCAGTCAAAACACCAACCAACCAACCAAATAACCAAGCAACCAGTCAAAACACCATCCAACCAACCAACTAACCAACCAACCATCCAACCATCCAACCAACCAACTAACCAATCAAAACACCATCCAACCAAGCAACTAACAAAGCAACCAGTCAAAGCACCATCCAACCAACCAACTTACCAACCAAGCAGGCAAAACACTATCAATCCAACCAAATAACCAACCAATCAGACAAAACACCATCCATCCAACCAACCAACCTACCATCCAACCAACCAACCAACCAACCAACCAAGCAGGCAAAACACTATCAATCCAACCAAATAACCAACCAATCAGACAAAACACCATCCATCCAACCAACCAACCAACCAACCAACCAACCAACCGATCAACCAATCAACCAACCATCACCCAGCCAGCCAGTATAAAATATCTCTTAACCTACCACCCAAATAACTGACCGACCAGCATGTTTTGTGAAAATTGTCAGCAAAGTTTTTAACTGATTAACTAATTTAATGACATCCAGCTCCAAATTTCCAGTAAATCCAGAACCACTACAGCTCACTCCACCCTCACATGTGGCATTAAATCAATGATTCCTTAAACTCACATGTGATTTAAGCCAATATGATAATAATTGGTCCCAATTCCCTCATCAGAACTACACATCATTTCTCCCTCAACATCGACAACTCCCCTCTGACTCCCTCCCCCTCACATCCGCAACCCTGGAGTCATCTTTGACACAAACCTCTCATTCAAACAACGCGTCAAATAGATCACCAGATCGGCCCTTTTCCACCTAAAGAGCAGCCCGGTTCTAACTATCACTAGCCTTCACTGCCGCAGAGATTGTAATCAACGCCTTCATCACATCCCGACTCCACTACTTCGTTAGCATCCATCATGGCACAGCATCCAAAGTCCTTCATAAACTCCACATCCAGAACTCTGCTGCTCGCCTCCTCACCAACCCTTGCTTCAAAGACCACATCGTCCCTGTCCTCCAGAACCTCCGATGGCTCCCAGTCCCACAACATAACCAGATCCAACGCTTTCTCCTCATTTACGAAGCCCTCCATAACCAGGCCCCCTCCTCCCACCTCACGGACCTCATCCACCCTTTCAATCCCTCCCGCTGCCTCCGCTCCTTCGCTGCCGTTTCCCTGCATCACTTAGGACCAAGCACTGGACCTGGGGTGACAGAACCTACTCGACTGATGCCCCCTCCTTCTGGAACTCCCCATGAAAACACATTACAGACTTCGCTGGTACCCCAACATTCAAATCACTTCTCAGAACTTCTCCTCTTCAGATGAGCTTTTAATTATTTACCAGTGGTATGTTGTTTATTATCTGTTGTTATTTGAGCTGCTTATATTTACATTTTAAAATCGGATTTTGATTCCTGTTCAACCAATGCAAACCAGGAACAACCAACAAGACCTCCAGTCCTGATGATGCGCTGACCCAGTCATATAGCTATCACAATTAACCCTTGTCAAAGTCGCTAAGTTCCTTTCACTTTGACGTTTTTCCTTAAACTCTGAGGATAAAATGTTCACTTGCTGCGTAATATATCACAACCACTGACAGGTGGCCACTGAGTGAAATGTATTGTTAACTATTGGTGGAATTGCCATCAAATGTGGCTCCCCTATTGATTTACCTGACACTATTAATACCATGACCTTTAATTTTTCCTCTAGCCAACATTTAAATGCTTCCATGTACCTGCAAATCGAAATAACATTATCAATAACCTCAGCTTTACTGTGCATTTATCTGTTCATGTTAATTGCATGCAGTGCTAATATGCAATAATTGGCATATTAACCTGACAAAACAAAGAAAATGAACATAGGAACATTATATTTCCTTAACATTAGCATCTTGGTGTTGTCACTTTGTCGCACAATAGCATGCTGATTTTAGCACAGTTGCCTTATGGCAGGAAAATTTCACATCCAAAGCTACCACTGGCCTTGGGGCCTTTCAGTTAGTACATTGCCTGTTCTCCCTGTGTTTACATGGGTTAGCATTGAGTGCTCCGCCTCCCACTGTCCAATGGAAAGAATTTGAGTGTGTCAGTTCCCTCCTCGGACCCTGAATAGGATAAGCAGTTAGAGATAAAAAATTAATCAACAGCGAAGACCATGTTTGCCTAGTTTTTGAGGTAGAGACCTCACAACTTTATAGAAACTATCCATGTTGGTTTTTTCCGCAAATGGCACCTTTACAAACCTCTGCAGGAATATCACAGACCTCGTGAGTTTGTGCCATGAAACCACACAGTGTCATTTTTCTGGGGTAAACTGTAACAACCTCAACAGAAGAAGCATTCCCAGATACTAAACGATGCAATAAACAGAATATTCTAAACATTATAACTACAGAAAGGTGAAGTCAGAATATCCATGATTATCTTGTTACAATGGCAATTGTCAGTGGGTGGAATATATTAAGGAAGTAAACATTTTTTCCTTATGCTGATCATTTTGAAGCAGGAAAAAATGGTAAGAATCTAAGCAACTTTGACAGAGACCAAACTATAATGGTTAGATGAGTGGGTCAGAACATCTCCAGAACTGAAGGTCTAGCTGGGTGCTCCCTGTCTATAGTGATTAGCAGCTATGGTGGTCAAAGGAAGGCCAACAGGGGACTCCTTGACAAGGTCATGGGTGATATAGTTTCATTGGTGCATGTGGTGAGCGAATGCTGGCCCTCATGTCTGGCCCTGATGTCAGATCTAACAGAAAAGCTATTGTAGCACGGATTGTTTAAAAAAAAAAGAAAAGAAAGTCCGTGCTGGTTCTGAGCAGTGCTGAGCTGTTTTGGCCTCTTTTTGCTGCCAAAACAACAACAACCTATCCAGTATTTAATCTCTATCTCTCTCTATCTCTAATTGGGTGGTTTTAATGTTATGGCTCATCTGTGTATTTCACGAAGGACCAAACCCTACGAATCCTTCTTCATAATAAAATAAAGACTTGTGGCATCAGGCTCTTTGTTTGATTTGAAACCTTAAAAGCGACATGCACAGGGCGGAGACTGTACCATTTATATTTTATGAAAGAACCGGAGATCCTGTCTCTCGTCCTGCCCGTCTTTCATCTACTTAGTAGTGACTCATTGTGTTAGATTTGTTCTCTCACTTCCTCATCTCACTATGTCACTCTTTCACATCGTCATGTTCTGCTAAAACATCCTCGAGAGGCACTTTGAGGCGCACCATAATTTAATTGGATAGCACTTACAGGGATGTTAATGTGATACAAAGCCCCTCAAAATAAGTTACAAGTAATCCTATTCCTTCCTTTGTTCGATAAGGCTAAAACGCTTTTCATGTGCTTTTTTTTAGCAAACTCTCAGTGGAAGCTCTGATGCAGAAGCGCTGGGATAGGAGAGAGGAAAATTTGTCAAACTAAAAGAGGCCAATCAGATAAAATCTGAGTTATTTTTACTTATTTTGATGCAGGCTCGAAGGATAAATCTGAGATTTGATCCAAATGTAAAGTGCATTATAAATTAAATGTATTATTATTGATTTGTCTGGTGATACTCTATGTCATTCACAAAATTGGTGAAATGACCAAACTCAGTTATTTATCATACTATCTCTCAATGCTTTGTAAAAGCCAAAAGCCCATTGATCCTTCAGATGATGTTAATATTTCGAAGTGTCAAAAGTGTTTTTTCTTCAAAGTCTCATAACATAATTTTATTTAGCTGCTGGGTTGTTTCCATAAATTATTACTCAAACCTGAGAAATCAAGCGTTTGATGGGAGTTACCCAAGGATTTAATTAGGGTGCCCCCAACGATAGTCTACTGTCAAATTGGGGTGCGTGTTTGCCAATGGGTACATTTGGGTACTGCAGTGGGTATGTGAGATTTTTTTTTCTTTAATTGTAATTTGTGTTCGCTGCAAATCCTTAAGTGCAGTATTATCGTGTTCACAGTCAAAGCAAAGCTGAGAATGAGAGGGGCATTCACGGCAGGCGTCCAGACATTGGTCAAACATTTGATAAATAACTGAAAGATGCTGTCCGTGTCTCTGCCTCCTGATAATGTCGTGAACTCGTACACTGTGACGTTCGCTTTTCAAACATGAAAAAACAAAACAGCAAATGTGTTCATTTCAGTCATGTTTGATAAGAGAGTGAAATGATGGATGGGTTATTTTTTGCTTTTCAAATGTTAACTTTTGTCCCTCACAGTTTATCAGGGTTTTATTGTGTCAGTTTGTTGTTTTACCCTGGGCTCGAGAATACTAGTAGGACTAGGTCAGCCATTGCGTGACTGATTGATTGCTAGAATATTGTCTGCATGTTTTGTTGTGTTTTTGTGACATTTTGTGCAAATGATTTTGGAGGCCGTTGATTGTGTGCTGCTGCTTTGTTTGAGCAGGGGTTTTTTTGTGGCACTCCCATTATTAAACAACCCCCTATTTTAATAGAGTGCATGGAGCCCAGGGGGGCAAAGACATAAGTAGGGGTGACCACTATATGCTACTGATATTTGTGCAGAGCCTGCAGAATTTTTAATATGTGTGCTAATCTATCAATAATTAATCAAGACAGAGTAATAAGCCTCAATGCACACACACACCTGTTAATGGTCGGTCCTTTATTTTTTCAGACCTTTACTGTGAAGACAGCTAATACGAACAACTACAAACATATGTGACCCTTATCTGACCTAATTATTAAGATGAAGCCATAAGATAGTCATCGAATTAGGACTGGCTTAGAACTGGCCTCCATGTCAGTTGAAAATGACCATTGAACTTAAATGCACCTGTCTTTATGACCTCATTGAAGAATTTTAAGTTATATTAAGAAAGCAAGGAGGATGGACTTGGTAATCAATTATGGACAGAATGGTGAGTTTAATGGACTTTGATATATCATAAATAGTTGTTTATTATCGCTTGCAGTAGATGGTTGTAGCTGTAGTGGTGTGAATCGGTTCCAGTGATCTGGTGCGCGCACAGTGTGCCTTTGTGCATGTGTGTTTATGCCCAGCAGTTTGGCTGGAGCCTATGAGGAAATCCTGTTGAATTCTGATTGTTGCACTTACATTTCATGGTTTTCTTTCTTGGTGGTGATGTAAATATGACTGGTTGTTGAGTTTATCATTTAGTTATGATAGTGAAAGGGAGGTTTGCCTAGCTTGCCACACAGGCTAAAACCGCCCTTGATCCACATAGTTGGTTAAACTTATTAAACCAATATTAGGTTAACCCCCAAAGTTAAAGATTAACAAAAAAAAAAGTCACGGCTGTTCACAATTCTAGGCCGAAGTAACCCATGTGACACGGACAGCAAAGATGAATCTAATACTCTAAACATGAAATATTGTTATGGCTACATTCCATTAGCATCTGCTCGACAATGAAAACCCCACCCACATGTGCCAGTGAGGGAGTGCCTATGGAGTTTAAACTTTGATATATTGATTTTCATGATTGACTGATTCCGTGTGTTTTGCCACAAACATCAGGAGCCCTGACAGCTATAATTTATCTTCCCAGTATCATCAGGTAACTCTTTTCTATTCAGTTTCAATTCATGGTGTCATTGCAGAAATGTGGAATCAGAATTTAATTCTAGCTCCTATTTGAAATTTTGCATTTTGTAAGTTACTGTATTGGTAAAGGTAAACCTCTGGTATTTGCATTTGAAAAATAAAGATGCGAGTCCAATATGGCAAATATCTTATGAAACACTGTTGAAGCCTATCAAAGCTCCTCATCAAGATTAACAAAGGAAGGACCAGAGCTTGATTAAATAGCATCCGTATTTTCTTTGAATAATAAAAGGGTGCGGTTTACTGGCTTGCAAAATCTTCAAACAGAAATGCTTTTAAACAAGCATTTTTCCACAATATTATGAGAAAACATCCTGATAATTGGATCTCTCAACGATAACTTTTGGACTTCCGTTTCATATAGTAGGCAGTAGAAATTGGAACATGTACAAAGAGCAGTGGAGAATCGTAGACAATGGCAATTATGTTTGAAGTTCACTGTTTTGACCTAAAATTTAGAAGCAGCTGAAAATCTGTGTACATCTAGGGTGATGACTTACAGCTTGTACTATGTGATCCACATCTTCAGAAGCACCTTATTTGCATTTAAGCTCAAAGCATTAGCTCACTTCCCGTTGGAGGTGTGTGCACTCAACTTCTAGGTAGCAGGATTATCATGTTGGAGTCCATGCATTCAGCCCAGAGCGACTCCCTACTTCAGCTTAAACGCTAAACTCAGACCTGGAACTATGGTTGGGCCCCAGGGGGGCCGAGCCCATGCAGGAATTAGGGTCGCCCAGGAGATTATTTAACATAATGTTTTTATTATCAGAGTTTGAGTTAGAGAAACAGGCGATATTCTGCTAATCACGTGGTCTAAATGCTGTGACAACCTGGATTCTTTTAACAACAGTTCCCACGCTTAATACACTCCTGGAAACACCCACCAGTATGTGTACTCACCGGGCTGGGCAGTGAGTAAAAACTAAATAAAACAAAACAAAAGATATTTTCTTTAGCCGGTAGGCTTTATTTTTAATTTGGGGGAATATATAGACTGATATAACAGGGCTCCAGATGACTAAAATCTTATTTAATTTTAAATTTGCATCCTGTTTTTTTCTGCCAGTTGCAATTGACGACCATCCAGAATCAAATATAAAAAATGCATTTGGTGTTTCCAACGAATTTCTTATTATTCTTATGTGAGAAATATTTATTTATGCTTTTATGCCTTCGAGGTGCAGGGAAACAACGGAAATTGTTGAGGTGGTACGGTTATTTAACTAAAATGCCTCCTGGATGCCTCCCTTTGGAGGTTTTCCAGGCACGTCCAATTAGGAAGAGACCCCGAGGTAGACCAAGAACTCACTGGAGGGACGATATTTCTCGTCTGGCCTGAGAACTCCCCAGGATCCCTCAGGATAAACGGGAGAGTGTTCCCCCAGAGAGGGATATTTGGAACACCCTTCTTTGCCTGCTGCCACCGCTACCACGGATAAGCAGAAGAAAATGGATTGATGGATGGGTTGGAGCATGCCCCCAGACCCCTTAGAACGTCTGTGGTTCTACAGCCTGTGGGAAACACTGATAGATACAAGCAAAAAATGTAAAAATGGAGTTCACTACCGGTTCGAATCATTCAAAGTAAAAGTAAAAGTGAATCAGCAGGGTGACAGAAAAAAATAAGAATGCCAGGGATTGTATCAATTAAATTGACATTATTATTATAGAAAAGGGAAAACAATTAGTGGGGGCTTGGGTCCCCATAGAATTCCAAAGCCCCCCCCCCCCATTTACTTTCCTCTATATACGGATCTGGCTAAACTGAAGATTTCATCTTTTATAAAGGAGGTTAAATAATATCAAACCAAGAGAAACTATAAGGAAGCACAAACAAAATTCCAGTGCAAAGTGACTAAACCCAGTTACATCAATTTAATTTCAGCCCTGGCATAACAACATGTGTGCTAACGTTTCGGCATAATGGGCCTTCCTCAGAGCACAAAGGGAGAATGGAGATCAGATTCAGTTTATATGGTGGTAAATAATACAGTACACTGTCCAATAAAATTCTTGTCTTGAGGCATCTGGATTGTTTGATTACGCCATATGAGCTGTTTGGAATCATTTCATTTCAGTTTTCTGTTTTTTATTTAAGTTATATGACAAACATTTTCCATTGGTTAGAGGACTGATGTCATGGTGTTAAGCCCCAGACATTTTTTTGGAAAATGGATCATATGAAGGACAACGAAACCTTCATCTTCAAAGGGGTGAATGGATTACAGAATATTAATTTTTGTCTGAACTATTCCTTTCAGAGTTCACTTTCATGATCTTCTTTGTCTTGCGGTTGTTCCCTTTCAGTATCCACACACAGATCATCTGTTACCATCCATAGTTACCACCGGTACCCAACTGTACCATTGACAGTATTTGTTCATCTGAGTCCCAACTGATTCCATTTAGAAATCAGTCTCCTGTTCTGCATATTGATTTGGCATAGGTTTTAGCCCTTCTTGACACAAGCTTCCCCGTTTATGCAGGTTTGGAACCGGCACTAGAAGTAAACTGATATGTGACTAATTCGTGGATTCCTCCGTTACAGACACAAAGCTCTATTTCATGCACATCAGTATAGTAGCGGATTTATATTTACTGATTCATAGTGCAGGTAAGGAAAAAAAGCCACTCCATTTCTCTGTCCAGACCAAATTGTTTATTTTTGAACGTGTGATCACCTCCTTCCGTTGTACCCTCCTTCCGTGTTAACAACTGTGTAATATGAATGTAGAGCTGCCTTTAATGCAAAGTAAAGAAGTTTCTAGCCAAACTGTCGTCATGTAAAAGTAGGCATAAATCTATTTCACAAACTGTCGAACTGATCCATAAAGGTACAGTATGAGCCCTTAGGACCAATACTATTAGATTTCAGAGCTTTCAAAATGGACTTGAAGTGATTTTGTGCAGATCGTCTGGACCAGAAGGGCATTTGGTTGAACCACATTAGCACTTGGAGGACAACTGGTCCAGCTAGAGACACTCAAAGCTCAAATCCAGCTGAGACACACTTGGACCGACTTAAGTGTTTAGGAACACTTTTCCACCAAAGCTAACCAAGTGCTAACCAGGTGGTAACCAGTTTCTGGGCTGGTACTAGAGCCAACTTGGAGTTCAATACGAATTTGACTTGATTTGGTTTTGGTTGAATAGGAACTAGCGCCCCAATATTACGTAAAAGTTGAATTAAAGCGTCATGTCATTATCATTGTCTCAGAGAAACCTCAGCCGCACCATTACGTCCCGGAGGCCCTAGAGCACCGTAAATATGTCACAGAGGCAAAGGAGGTTATGATAATGTGTCTACATAATAAGAACCATCGGCCTGTGAGGCTATTGAATGCATCACTACATGTGGCCTGAGAGATCTTCCATTCTTTTGGTCATTGTTATTTGTCATGTCTGGCTTGGATTATGGTTCCACTACTATCAGGGATTTTCAGAGGAAAAGCTCCTTTTTTGTTCTGATCTGTAAGGTCTTACAAAATGTACACAAATGCAGATGTAATGAAAATAACTGTATTTAATGCATAAATGAAACTTTTGCATTAACATCAACTAATGGAGTATTGACGACAATACTACAATAATTCCATCATCAGCCTAAGAGGCTGGTCTTAAGCTCTAAAAAAGCCAAAAACCTGGGTCTGATTTAGGCCCATGCACTAGGCTGGTGGTCGAGGTATTAACACCCAACCCCCCTGCCCTCTAACTATGCAAACTGCTGGATAGATAGATATTCACAATGACTAATGATGATTTTCATATATAGTGACAGACTGATGTAGCGTTCACAGATTCAAGCTGAATAAAAGGAAGCAACAGACGTCTTGAAGGAAATATTTGGCACTCCATTTAGAATATACTTTTTCTCTCTACTGACATGTCAGAAAATACTGGATGCAAAATGATGTTTCTCTTCGCAAAAAGAAAATAAAGCATTCCCCTCCCATTCTTGTGCTCATATATGCCCCATATAGCAGCTGTTAACTGCTGATGGTGGCAGATTTTTCTCATGCAAGTATCAGTGATAAAGAGTTTATAGTCCTGCTTGTAGTTTGTGAGTGTCAATAGTTCTCCCAAATGACCATGACAGAACAAGAGACAGCGTTTGTATTTCAGCCCTGGTTAAAGAGCAGAAAAAGCACACCCGTAGGTAGCGGTGACTATACCATGGCCCTGGACTGAAGGTTTCATTATCAGTTCTGAACAGAAAGCTTTGTCGAAGGGAAACTCTTACGTAATGGCTCTTTGAGTTAGAGGCCCTGTATCTAAGGATGAAGACTTCACTAGAACCATTAAGATATTTTTAACACTATTAAAGAAAGGGTGCCAGGTATCAAAGATTTAAGCAGGAGAGGCGGGAGTTACCCCACTTCCTTGTCTTGTGACTCCCCTCAGCTACATCTCCTGCTCCTACCCAGATCTAACAGCGCTTTTATGTTTGACCCACTTCTACAAGACGGAGAAAATATCGCAAAGACAAATGGAGGAAGCGGGAACATGAAGAAAAAGACACTGATGGGATGAGATGCAGATTAAGAGGGAGAAAGTAAGGAGAAGCAGTGACTGAACAAGTGGAGGCATTAATAAAGGTGAAGAGAGGGGGGGGAGTGAGGAGTAAACACAAGGCAGATCTGAAGGCGCCTGGGAAGGAGGGGAGGGAATTGAGCATTCACTAGGGGGAGGCTCTGCATCTCCTAATAAAGCTAGTGCATGTTAAAGGAGTTGCTGAAAAATCTTAACACTGAGCAGAGAGCTTTGTTACTAGAGGGAGGAAGAGAGTGAGAGACAGAGTGAGTGAGCGAGAGACAGAGAGAGGGGCATACAGAGAGAGGAGAGAGAGAGCATAGAAAGAATAGAAAGAGCATTGTGTTACCGCCGAGAAGGACCCATGCCTGCACAAAGGGGTAGGTGTACTGCTATGACTAGCACACATATAATCTCACACACACACACACACGCGCACACACACACACACACACACACACACACACACACACACACACACACACACACACACACACACACACACACACACACACAGAGTTTGAAATCTGCTCCTCACACTGTCTCCAGATCTAGGATGTTCCAGTCCATTAAATGTTAACTATCAGGTGAGTGTGTGTTCTGTTCCAACTGTATGACTGCAGCCGTCAGCATCAGTGTGGGACAGGTGTGTGACTTTTCCACAGCTTGTGTGTAGTGTTATCACAGGCAGTATGAGCAGGTGAGTGAGTGTGGGTGTGTGTGCATGTGTGTCTGTGGGTGTGGGTGTGTGATTGCATGTGATACACAGCATTTTCAGCAACATAGTGAAGTGGTTAAGATCATGTGATATTTATGAGTTTGTTTGTGTGTGTGTCTGTGTGTTTGTATGTGTGTGTGCGTAATTGGAGAACGCAGTCTAATTAACTGAAAGCATTTAATGGGGACTGATTTACAGTTAAATATCAATATGTCTAACGTATGATCCAATATGCTTATTTGTGATTCAGAGCATTTAGTTAATCAGACTTTCAGTAATTGTGTTTCATAAACAGCGTAATTTTAAGAGTTACGATTATTTACTCCAACATTGTTTGTGTAAGGCTGCTTGGTCATCAATAATTACGGAATAGGTGGTATTAAAACAAGCAGAAATAGATTTAATTTGTATTTTTAAGAAACAACTTGGGTAACTCAAATACTTAAATACTCATAAAGGTCCAAATATGCTGAAGTGATTTCAAAAACAAATCTATAATCTATTTAAATTTGCCACAGAGAAAAATAACTACTATGGACTACTTCAGTTAGAATTAGCTGCACTTCAGTTATTGCACAATATACTATTGACCAATTAAGTAACTAGCTGAGAGGGAAAGGTCCGGATCTTACACATCGACACACACCACCATCTCAATCACACCCTGGGTGCTCTAAGGGAGGGGGGAAACCCAACACATCCTATGAAGGGGTTAGCCCGCTGCACACTTTGGCCAACGTAGAATAGTCTTCCGCCTTTTACAGCGTAGACCAATCAGCCATAGATACTAAACCACCTGCATTGTATCCCCTTTAGCACCAGAACAGTTCCCTGAAGAACTGTGTGTTCTAACATATTAACATCAGAACCAACATTAAGTTTTTCTGCTGCTGTTTTGAGTGATTGTGACAACACAGGCTAGCCTTCACTCTGCAGTTTCCCCCTTGTGGGACTAATAAAGGCTTATCTTATCTTACCACTCCTCACAAGCTGTCCCTGACCACTTTGGTAGGTAACCTCTGCAGATCCAGACCCTTGACCATTTCTTCTTGCTATCGACTGATGGATTTCTGGACAAAATGTTCACTTGCTGCTCAATATATGCCGCCCCACCGGAAGGTGCCATTCTAACAATGTAATCAATGCTATTCACTTTATATGTCGGCAGTTGTAATGAAACGGCTGATTGATGTAAGTCCAGTCAGGAAGTGCACCACGGAGCACTCCCAACATAAATAATCTGTTGCAGAAATCCTGCTACAAATACGTTTAAATATAAATGAAAAATAGGAATATCTGAAGGGTGATCAAACCATAAAAAACTATTAATCCCAAAAATAAAAAGACAAGCCAATATTCCAAATGAACACACTTAAAATAACAATTAGTGAATTTGAATGATTAACTGCAGTCGAAGGACACTCATTAGAGCCAATACGCCACCAAACACTTGGCTACCCTCAGAATTCTGGTAAAGCGTTCCGTAAAAAGATCATGCCTTCTGTTTACGCATGTTTATGAAAAAATGTTGCCATTTTTATGTAATGAGTCATATCCGAGATATATAGAGAAGAAGGCTAACCTGTGTTGTCTGATCCCACAGAAGAAACAAATTGCAGATACAGATTGCTGAAAACGTTAATTCTGGTTCTGATAGAAAGGTGTCCGAACACACAGTGGGGCATGTGGTTAAAATGATATGGCTGACTTTTGTACACATATACATCAGGCCGGGGTGAGAGAGCGAAAGGTGGTGATAGCACTGATGAACTAACAACAGAAGGTGCAGACAGAAAGTTTTTTAAAGGAAAGAGAGAGGAGACAATGAGATGCAGTTGAACTACTTAGGACATGGAGACGCCTAAGAAATGAGCCGACAATCAGGATGGTGAACACAGATGGCGGAGGCTCAGAGTGGGAGAAGGAGAACAGGGGAAAACAGAAAAATACCAAACCGCCACACTAAACAGTTAGGTCTTATCGTGCCTGCAAAGTGCACAAATAAAGCAAAATTTGCCATTTTAAGACTACTCCCAGATTAAAGTATGAATTATAAAGCAGAGGTGCAGATTCCTGAATGTTCTTTTTGTATAATATCTCTGGAATAAAAAAAAATAGAAATTTCAAATGTTGCTGGATCTTCCTCTTCCGCGTTCATATTCTAATTCGATTGAATATGACTCTCAGAAACTTATAAGACATTTAGTGAGAGACAACACAATGCAGACGTTTTGAAGAACCTTGAGCCAACATTTGAATCAGTGTTTTTTCGTTTTAAATATTAATATTTGATTATATTATTCATTCTCCAGGGTCTGAGATCAGAGGTATGAACCTTAACCCTTTAATAGTCCACATTGAATTATGTGGAATATGCTAATGTTTGGTAAAAGTATATTTATGAGCTGACAATAATTTCATCACTTAATCATGCTCTGTTAACACACTGAATCAAAAAACATGCCAGATTAGTGTCAAGGGTCACACTGGAATGATCATCGATGCCACACGGTTAGGGTATTTCAGAATAGTTTCATATTTTCCAAAAAAGTACACAAGAGCCAGATTGGCTTGTGTTCAGTGGCAGAACCCTTCAGAAATCCGTAAATTGAAGGGATTGTCAAAGTCAAGGTGTGGGACTAATATTAGATTTGTGGCTTTTATTCCACCCCTATGTTCATTGTAAGTGTCAGGGTAGTCCAGTCTCTAACACGCTTGGCTACTGCACTTGTAGGCGAGATCAGACTTTTCCTAAGCACCAGTGAAGAAAGATCATTTCCGTTTATTTCTCATCATATGACGCTGCCAGAGGTTCTCTTTGGACAGGAAGTGACACTTTCACACAGCCCAAATGGGGGTATTTATAGGATTGCCTACTAAGTGTTGTGACCTCTTTAAACAATTACAATAAACAAGGTTTTCCTGATTTATGGGAAAACGTTGAAACAAGAGGTCCAACGGGTTCAGTCAAGGACTCTTTATTTCAGGGACACAATGGTGAGTGAGGTAGGAGGGAGTGATGGAAAAGTGCATTGATGACGAGCATGGGAACTACGTTGATTTATGTTGCCTGGAAAAGGAAAATAATAGTCCATTAAGTCAAGTTTGAACTTCATATAAATCCCTAATTCCTCCAAATTATTCATATTAATCACTTCCTGCGATAATTGGACATTTGGACCTTCTGCAGTCAACCATGCCAGCAGCTTTAACTGAAAATGAGGGATATATTTGATTTGCCAACAAGTTGATTAAGTGATCTCCTCTTGTCAGCGTCAAAACTTCTACCTAGTTACATTCATCATTATTCTATAATGTACATGAGGGATGACTTTCTGAAAAAGAGTGGAGGACAGCAAATCAGACGAGGAACTGACTATGTAAGTGTCATGTGTTGGGAAAAAACAACACGCAATGGGCATTACCATTTCCCAACATTGGCTAAAGACACTTCCTCTCATTTCTCATAGGATTCTGTCAGAGGTTCTTAAACAGGAAGTAACGTTTCAAACCAACTAGGGTATTTATAGAGCAGCCAACTGAGTGTCTTTGCCTTAAGGCAAAAAAAAATTAGGCTTAATTAAACAAGTTTAATTTGTCAATTTTTGATCAGATATTGTTTAAGTCTACAGACATATATGTGAATAATAATAACAGTAATCCAAATTCTGTTGACTCAAACATAAATGAAAGGATTTAGAAAGTAGTCTATAAAACAAGTTAGGAAGTTATTGTAAAAGTGTTTTGCAAAAAGCTCCCCCTAGCAAGAAAAATATGAACTATTCGAGTAAAACTCAATGTAGACATAAAAGATTTCCTTGAGTTGAATCATAAGCACCAAATTTGGACTTATACGTAGCGACTGGAACCATCAAAACAACCATTAATGTTCCTGTATCGCCTCAACCTGTCATACAAATCCATATCATGACTTTATTCTTGGAATGCAGAATTAAAAGAATTAAAGTCTCTCTCCTGTGATTAAGTTCGACTTTATTCCCGACATTTTGACTTTTTTCTTGACATTTCAACTTTTTTTTGTAGTGAAATCTGAAAAACAAATTCTTCCTATCACTTTTTTTTATTTTGAAGCCTGGCCCTAATACTTCATCGTAGAAATTAATCAGTGAGTAAGCATCCAAAATATTTTTCTCAGAAGGTGTTGAACAATTGCTTTTTAAAAACCAAGACGCAACCAGTCAATAGAGACCTGCTGATTATGGAGATAATATAGAGGCTTACGTGAAACTGAGCAGTATTTCCAGAAATCAACGGGGATGATGTAACCATATGAAACTATGCAAGACAAAACAATCGGTTTTAGTTGCTTATTGAATAAGTACATTACCACAACCACATCTAGCATTCCCTCAGGAGGAAGAGCAGTTGCTCACTTATCGGAGGGTCGGCCGTTCAATCCCCATACTACCCCTTTAGTCGATATGTTGTGAGGTCCTTGTGAGTAAGACATCCCAATTGGCCCCCTGGATGCCTCGGGTGGGCCACCCCCGGCTCCTCAGGGATGGGTCAAATGCTGAGAACTAATGTGTTACATATAAAGGTTTCAATAGATAGATTCTTGGATCGGGAGGGATGAGCTGAGGTGCCAATTTGGGACGTTACATGCTAATACGTTCGCCTTATTTGTGACGCAGGACTCCACCTTGCTATTGATTATTTATCCAATGTGGTACTTCTAATTTTCCACCATCAATGGATTTAAAGAGATTCGGTGTGGTAGCTGCACCTGCTGTAGGTAACACATATATAACCGCTACAACCGACGCGTGGTTTCTCACACAGCTATTAGAGCTTAACGTAAGAGGGAGGTTGTGTCCTGTTTTCCTGTCATTATGAAGCCACGTAGCTGATCCCAACTGTGTTATCATTAGACTCATCGCTGAGTCAAGGACTAACCCTCTTATTGTCATCGTCATCTTCCTTCTATTTATCTTTCTCTTCCTCTCTCTGGGTTTCATATCTTGGGAGATTTATGAGTTTCAGACCAGCAGGAGTTGAGTTAATAGGCTCCATCATAAAACATGACACACAGCTTCAGCTTTTTATTTGAATACAGTTTGAACTTGACATTTGCATCTTTCTTTGTTTAAGGATAGAGGATTATAGGCTCTGTGCGTGTTTACTTGAATGAATACTCATAAATCTGCTCTTTTAAAAATATAAAATCCAGCCTCAGACATTTTTATCTCCACCAAGGAGGTCACGATCCCATTTACCTTTGAATCAGTCTGTGAGGTATCTTTACAAACTTCAGATAAGTTTTGTGGAGGGGTGACTCCTGGAATGGGGAACTGGTGATTACTTTTTGAGGGAGATCCAAATCAAGGTACAGTTCCAGGAAATGTACTGTAGCCTTGCTGGAGGAATGCGCTCTCTGTGTACTCCTATGTTTGAAGAACGGGGTCACCTTGCTTGACCTCACATCCTGCTTACGCTACATTTAGAATAGGGTTTAAGCAAACTTTTTGATCAGTGTGGATGAATTTAAAGTTTTAAGGGATTAGTGGGTGACTGCAAGCATCCCGACTCAGGACGAATCTGTGTTTATGAAAGAAAACATGTTTAACTTGCTTATATTTGCTGCTAATCAAAAATAAAACTCATGCAAAAACATATATAAAAGAGGTCGACTACTGGTGGAAATACACAAAAGCTGCTTTATCCATCTTTATGAAACTCGCTGGTTGGGTTCATGGCGTGATAGGAAATAATACATTAATTTTGGATTGGATCCAGATAAAGGAGCAGAGTCAATAAACTTTTACCACTTTACCTTAACATTTTTAGTTTCTGCTTTTTTCATTACCTCTATTATGCAAGATCAGACATGTTTTGATGACCTTTGTTGATTTAACTGGTGATGTGAAAGGAAAAACCCATTACATTTTGTAGTGGACTTGATGAAATGGGCAAAGTCTTGGGCCAATTTCTTTATAATAATAATAATAACAATAATAATAATAATAATGATAATGATAAAAAAAGATTCCCCAATTTCCTGCTTTGTACAAGAAAAGCCATCTTTTTGAAGTCCTGAATATAAATGGGACGTTATGTCCCAAAAAAATGTTTTTGCTTAAAAAAAGAAAAAGAAAACTCCCCCTGAGGAGTAAAATAAGAACTATTAGAGCAAATTATAATATATATACAATACAGATCTCTGCTAGTCCATTCACCAGATTGCACCAGATTTTGAAAAAAATCAGACCAACAGGTGACAAACTACTGGCCTAAAGCTAAAGCTTCCACTATAATCAGAAATATGAAAGCAACCTTTTCCAAAGACCATTCAGTTCTTCCTCAAAAAAATGTGGGTATAAAATTTGAACATGATCCATCAAATATTTTTTGAGTAATTTCCGGAAAACAAAGTCATTAGAAAAGAAAAAGCTCCCCTTAGTGAGTAAAATAAGGACAGCTACAGTAAAATATGATATTTCCTGATGTCAATTCATAAGCACCAAATTTGGATTAAATCGAACCAACAGTTAGGTAGTTAATTCCGAAAAACTTTTTTGTTGTAAAAAAGCTTTCCCCAGGGAGTAAACTATGAACAATGAGAGTAATGAGAGGAATGTACACAAAGCAGAACTCCTCAATTTAATTCATAGAGAACCAACCGGGACTAAATCTCACCAACAGTTGCAAAATTATGGCCAATTTTGACGATGAAGCTCCCACTAGTGTCGGAATATATACAACTGACCTTTCCCAGAATCCATCCAGTTCTTCCTTGCAGTAAAGTTAATAGTAAGTAACACTGATAGCTATCCAGATAACACGTCTGCTGATGACATCACAGAGGGGAAAGAATGTAGAGGGAGAACAGATTAACACTAAGGGGAGCTTTATCTCTAAAGGTTTTTGGTGCATTTGAACCGCCTCAAGGAGTCCTATTTCGTGTAAGTCGTATTTTAATCTTTTAATTTATATTTAACTCACTAGGGGAAACTTTTCATGAAAGACACTGATTTTCCTAGATGTGGGTACGATTGAATCCAAAATCAACGAATTTGAGTTGAGGAGCTCTATCTTGTACACATATCTATTTTTACTGTAATAGTTCATATGTTACTTACTATTAACTATTAAAGTTAATTAAAGTTTAATTAACTTTAATTTGAGGACTTAAATCAGGGGGGGTTGTTTCTACAACGCAAAAGATGGAGGCGTTGCGGGGACATACCCTTGGTGTCAGGGGCGATAGTGTAGGCCTAGTTTAATCCTTTTTTTATTTTGTTCTTGGCTTGAGACATCGCAAGCATCACAGATGTAAAGATGATGCATTTGAAATTAATTCAGACTTGATAGGTGGAATGCTTTCGGTCTGTCCAATATCCATAATAGGGAAACTATTTGAAAGTCTGCCCTTTCTAAGTGCTGTCCAGTTCTATGTTCAAGCAAACCAACTGTCTTTTGGTTTTTTTAAATAACTTTAACTTTAGATAACTTGCTAATAATGTTCTAAGATATTCAAAATATTTGTTCCGAACTTATGGAAAAGAGTTAGGGGATGCACTGAATGACAGCAGATGTTAGCTAATCCTCTCCTGTTTATTCATGCTGACCTCCCATGCTGGGTCTTTCGTTTGAACCATCCTGGGATCACCTTCACGCCACATGTGTGTTTACAGGAAGGTACGAAATGGAAATATTGTGTGATGCTGATATCAACATGTGTTCTCTGTATCTTCAAACACCAGTACCTGTGTACAATAAATGGTATGTTTATGACTGAGTGTATACATGCGTAGGATGACATTTTGCTAAAGCTCACATCTGACACCGTTGTTGCTGCAGATTAAGACTTAAGCCTGAGGTTTGCACCTGTCCAAAGGTGGGGGTTGAGCATATTGCCGAGATCAACAAGTAATGAATAATGTCAAACATACTCTCTCGTACAAGCTGGTGTTTTTCTGTGATCCTGTTTTTCATATGGTAACCACTGTGGTCACATTCATATCATGTGTTGTTTCTGTTTACGCCAACACCGCTAACCAATGCAATATCCCAGGCCTTCTCTGATTCAAACCTGAAGCCAAATTCAAAGACGACTCATATTGGAAATGGAATGTGTGGTCTCTTCTCAGATTTGCATTGCTTTGAATCAAGAATGATCCCAAGGGCACCAGCCTTAGCACTTCCCCTACAGAGTCAATCAGCATGAATAAAGCAGAAGAATGTTTTTAATGTTGCCTTCATGGATGCTCTCATTTAAACTCAGGCTGGCTGGCAGCACACATCCCACGGATGTCCCCATACATTCCAGATGTTTCTGCTGTAACACTGAGAGCTTAAATCGAGTAGACATGCTGTGCTCTCAAAACAAAGACTATGTGGCAGTCACACGCGGTTTCTATCCTATCTCCTTGTGACAGCATGCCTTTGAGAAACTGCTGATGAATGCCACAATCCCAATGAAACAAGATGTCAATGGTAATGCATTTGTAAATTGTATTTATGTACCAATGCATTTGAAATTCTCTGCCCATGCAAGTTAAAATCATAAAATAAAAGCAACCTTTCTGGATACAAATTGTTGCAGAATTTGAAGCACAAGCTATGCTATAACTTAAACTAAAAAAAGCAGAATGAACATCTACATTTCTCTTTGAAGTGTTCCTTCCTGCTTATAATAAAAAAAACAGTAAATTTTAATACACTGTTAATGGATCTAGTTTTATAATCTTGCCCAAAGTCAGCTGGGATAGGATCCTGCCCCCGTGAACAGGACTCGGGCACAGGTTCAACACCCTGAACAGGACATGGATAATGAATGAATGAAAGAGTTTTGAGGTTTTAGCTGCTGGTTGGATAAAATAAACATCTGTGAAGGTGTCAGGGTTTTGGGTTATTTCAACATTCCTCATAATTTTCAGAATCTTTAAAAACCAAACAATTAATTGTTTTATAAAGAAAACAATCAATACATCAATCCCTAATGATAATGTTGCAGTCCCATTCAAAAAAAGACCCTCCCCAGAGCACCCACTTTTGCCAAGGCCGCACAGATGCACACCTTTATCCTGATCAGGACAAAATCCATCCTTCCATCAAATGTCGAATGTTTGGTCTAATGCTGATCAAATCTTACAAATTAACTAATAAATAGACACGGATGGGAACGTAACGTCATCAACTGTCTGTTCTTATGCCCTGTGCCAAAGGGAGGTTTGGTCAAAAACTGCTGGAATAGAATAAAATGAAAAATCCCACATGCTATCAAGGGATCCTAAATATGTGCATCCGTGTTTAAACTTTGCTTTTAATTGTATTTTTTTTTTCTAATTTCCTAATTTTGAGGCGTATTTGAACAGAAACTTATGTCAGTTTTCTTACGTTCAACTATGATATCATCAGTCTCTCGCAACTTACAACATTGCTATAAATGTTTGGAGTGCATCCGGTTAGTGCCTATGTGATTTGGTGCCACCCTGGTTTCAAGCGTTTGACAGGCAGTGGAAAGCGCAGTTCACTGTGTTTGAGAAGAACTCAGCCCAAGGTCCACTTTAATGCCGGATGGGTCAAAGGCACCCATGTGACTTTACCAACTTTTAGGGTAAAATTACCTCACTGGAGACCAAATACCCTGAACTGACCATAAGGCAGTTGAAACTGAAGAAGCCTCTTGAATTAAAGGTCTCAACCTTAAAGGTTAGTCCAGGTGCTTCTATCTAGAGCCATATGTCTCAATCATCCACTGTTTTCTGTGCTTTAGAGAAAACGACAGTATACACGTGAGGTCCTCGGCATCACTGTGGGTTCAACCTAATAAAGTTTTGGTAAAGTGGAGTTGACATTCAGAAAAGATGACTTTTATATAAATAATCTATATCAATCTATAAAAAGTGAGAAAAAGATACGAATACACACGTACATTCACAGCTGCCTGCTTTGTCTGTCACTGACCTCTTCCCTTTAAGGAAGGTGGCAATACATGTCTGTTTGGGTGCGAGTCCAGCCGAGTTTGCTTTAAAAAAAAGAAAGAGAATATCTGTTCGTACGCTCAAGTGTTTACATGAGGGTACAATTTCTCTCTTGATTCATAAAACTATTCCGAATGAGGTGTTTAAAAAGGCATTTGAATTCTGACTGGGCTTTTAGACTCAAGGTTGCCACAGCGGATTGCCATAGCGGATTATCAGTTTTCATCCATAGTTTCTACCAGTATCCTGCTGGCTAACAGTACCAGAGACAGAATTTATTATCCCGGATGCAGTTTATACCAGACGCCCTTTCTGATGTAACCCTCGACATTTATCCAGTTTACGGATCGACACTAGAGGTACACTGATTGTGACTCCTTCATGGCTGGGTTTGCTGCAGCTGTGCTACGCTGTTGAATGAATATCTGCATGAGAATAAGCACACAGTATGAGTCAGAACAATGGACCAAACCAAAGTAAGCAAAAGGTTCCTGATGCTGACAATGATGTTTTTAATGGCTCTACAAACTTCTTTATTTGGCTGATGCCCGATTAAGTCCAGGCCGGCGTCTAATGGATGTGTTTCAACTTGAGATTCTTGGATCACGCTTCTTTATCAGGTCTCAGCCTCACAGTACGCCTTGAAGTTGCATCCTTCCTTATCTAAGCACAGCCTCACCCAGGTCTTTTTGGCATAGCCAAGACTTTATTCCATTATCTATCAGATGAAGATTAGGCCAGAACAAAACAAGGATGAGATATTCCGGGATTCGTCGTTCGCTGGTTGTCAGGGGGTCACATCCGTGTGAAAAGTGATAAGAAAAAGGCATTTTTAAAAGTATCACACTTCCTTTGTTCATTGTTACATCTTCAATAAAAATGTCACACAAAAAAAAAAGTGTAACGGAGCCAACACAAAAGTTTGTGCAAAAAAGTTTTAAATGTCAATGTTTAGCAAAGAAAAGTTTTGCGGAACCAGCTTGAGAAAGTTCTTTTCACCCTGATCTTAATATCTAGTTGCACTACCTGAAGCATAAAAAACTGCAACCAACCAGCTCCTTCTGATAACTGGATTGCAGTCCTGCTCTTTTCAGGTCCCACTAGAGCATCACAATGGGGTTCAGGTCCAGAGTTTGTACAGGACACCCGAGAACATTTTTTTCCTTTTGTTCTGTTTTTTTAAGTCCTCTCCTCTGGTGACCTCTTGCACTGTAAAAGTTTTTTTTAACATAAATCTGAAAAAAATGACTCATGCCTTTCGGTGTCCTATGGTGATTTGAGAAGAAGTATTTAGAAAAGCTTTTTTATATTTAATGTTATCCATAACCTTTTTTTCAAGTTGCGCTTGTGCTTTGCTACGATTGAAAAGCACACTGGGTCATGTGGATCAAAAAGATTCACATGAGCCAGCTGACCCAGCTGGGCTTCAACTCACAACTGGATCCCCTGACATTCTCCTTAAAAAATGTCTGTTAGAAAGCAGATTTCATCTTCCCTCAATTATGGAGAGTTGTCCTGGTCTTGAAGCTGCAAAACATCTCCACAAACATCTGACTGCCACCTCCATGTTTGGTCATAGGACTTATTTTCATTTTATGGAATGCTGTGTTTAATTTACAACAGATGGAACTGGTGTTCCCTGTTCCGTCTTCTGACAGCTCACCATTAAATAGAGTATACTCCCAAAAATGGTCTATTGTAGTGATGATTTGATTGAACAGTGCTGGTCCAGTTGGATCCGGTTATTAATACAGTTAGGTTGTTCGTTGGGATTAAGATTCTAAGGGAGCAATGTGTAAAAAAATATCAGTCTACATGCAATTTAGCTTCAACTGTGCAGTATCCTTGTTTAAAGAACTCAGTGAAAATAATAGCTTACTTGTGAATACTGCCAGAAAGTATCTGGGTTAGACAGTGACATGATTTAAGGGATGACAAATATTCATCAACTTTGTTGTTTGCCTAGAACTAACGTGGTCAAACAATAACAGGTAACCTACCAGTTGCGAGGCATGTACATGTGTTATTGTTTCCTTTAGGTTCAGAGGCAGGGGTTGACATGATAAAGCTCTGGTTCATGTTTAAATACACACATCAACCAGTATGGTTTCATGGATAACACCCACCAGTTCAGATCAATCAGATGATGTGCAGGGAAATGTTGGGTCTGACACTCGTGTGTTGTTTCAATCAGGAAAGACTGAAAAATAAATGAAGATGGAGGGATATAGAAAAATGTTTAGAATGATCACTGACAGAAGGATTATACTCTGTTGCTTACATCTCAGCAGGAAGAAGATCTGCAAGGCAATGAAGTAGTTGCTTCCTTCATGAAGAAGATCCCCAACCCCCCTGCAGTCTAAAGATGGATGTAGTGAGATATAGATAAGACTTCCTGAAAGGGAAACTCCTGGTCATAGTTTTTTTTGGGAGACGGCCACGTATCTGAGGTTAAGGTGATGATTGAGAGGAGGAGGCTTGCTAAAGTTTCATAGTGGTGCAATGACAGCTGACAAGTTAAACACTTTCTGTTCACAGTTTACATAAGAAGAACATGAAAGGGTTGTAACTGGATAATGAGATAAGAGTGCAGCTTAGAAGTAAGGGGGGAACCGTTGTGGCCCGAGTTGACATGACAACGCTTTCGCAAAAAACGGATATTTTAGAAAAAAGTCCCATGTTTGCACATAAACAAACCAAAATTATGCACATGCACACCTTTAAAAATCTGCATACAAAAGAGATTGTATGCAGACTGCATGTTTTCGCTGTTGCTGTCTGCTCGTGGCCATTAAACTGAAAATGTAATAGATATGTGTGAAAGGGAGCCATGTCAGGATTGTTTTCACACCACAAATTTACACAGCAAACCAAAGCTGTGTAATGTCCTATAAATAGTACACTGCAAACTGTTTTCATAGGTTCCCTTACGAATAAGAAGTTTATTCAAGCATGGTATTGTATTATGACTTCTAAACAAAAACAAAATAAGACTATTCTTTCTGCAGTGGTGGCAGCCCCTCCTCCGTTTTTGTGAAGTGAATGAAGAAGGGGGTGATGTGTTCGTGTTTACGCACTCTCATCAGGATCCTTGCAGCACTGTTTTGAACATACTGGAGTCTTTGAAGTAGTCCTTGATGGTGCAATTATGGTTAAACAAACAATCAGCAAGTATGGTTACATGATTGAAGTCATTGTGGAATGAGGACAAGTGGTGAATTATCACCCACATTGTCACAGGAGATCAGAAATGGCCAGACTTTGCTATCATCTTTATCTGGGGGCAAGATCCACTAGATCAATTTAATGTATTTAAATGCGCTTCTTTTTCTCATGCTGATCTGATGAGGAATGATGCTCCAAGGGAGAACGTCCTCCGTGACCAATAAACAACCAGAATACAATATTGACACCACGTTGGTGCAATGCGAATTTACCTCTTCAGTTCTCTACCATTGTGAGGTGCTTGGGTATGACTGGTAATACCGGTGATAAACCTGAGATTGAATCATTGAAAAACTAATTTCAAATATAACTAAAAAAAAATGACATATGACATGATATGATATAGATATATATATATGGGGCTTTTTTAAGCCTTGTCCAAATAAATTACATTTTTTTTCAGCTTTAGCCTTTAGCTTGTTAGCTTAGCAGTTAGCTGTAAACACTGACAAGCTTACCAGCATGTATGGATTTTGAGTTTTATTTTTGTTTTACGGTTACAGTTGACAAGGCGTTTTAACATTTGTTGTAAAATGTGATCGTGAATGTCATGAATAAATGCATCATGTAGTTAAAAAAAGCTTTAATTTCTGACTTTAAAAAAAATAAACATTTAGGATTTCTTTTAACGTTAAATCCACATATCAGAGATATGAGCTTTATGTATATGGTGCATAAATAAGATTAAAACATAAACAGACAGACAAACAAAACCTTTTCTCGTGAACTAGTCACAGGAGATGAAAGTTTCCATTATAATCAAGCAGCAACAAGCGCATGACAATTTATTCTGACTATTGCATGTAAGCGAGCGTTGCAATACCAATGCTGAAATGATGTGCAGCCATAACCAACAGGATCTCAATCACGTGGGCGTATACTGCAGAAGGTTTTACATGGGCGACATGGAGCAATTGCTAAATGGTCAGTGGTTTACCAGCCTAGCTTTGCATGTTTTTTCTTGTTTGCTTATCCGTCAGCAGGACTAGGATTAAATGACTGTTCATTTAGGGTGCCAAAAATAAAAACCAGTCCAAGGGGAACCTGAAACATACGACATGCCACCAGGATGCTGCTTTTCAAAACAAGTGTGATGAGTTAGTTAACTAACAGATTAATCAAGATAGAGAGAGTAATCCCTCCCAAAACAATCAAAAGAAAGTAAAGGACTCAAGCCATGGCATAACAATAGGGCGTTGGATTTGCACTTCTCCGTAGAATGTCAAAATAACAGGAGGTAGGTGGGAACTGACTGCCAGTAGATCCTGAAGGAGGAGGGGAGAGACTAAAGACTTAATGACAAAGTGCACAGTAAAGAATAATGAACGGATGAGTTTAACTACCTGTTGTTGCATGCAACATAAGGTAAGGCCCATGGAATGACCCATTTTTGTTGGTGGTGTTGATCATCATCCTCTAGATGTGTCTTTCTAAACCTTGGGATCCTGACCCCCACCGGGGTTGCGAGACGATTTTGGAAAAAATTATAAATTTACATAATAAAAATTAAAATACATGATTTATAATAGGGACTGGTTTTACTTGTATTCTGTTTCAATAGTTGTTCAGAATTCATTTTAGCAACTGAGCTTGTATGAGTTGAATTGTGTACGCATGAGACTCTGTTCAGCCACACACAGCAGAAAAAAGAAACACTGGCTTCACAGAAAAAGTGTTCCAGCACAAGACTTGGGTCAGCAGGAACTGTCTCAAGGTGAGTCACCTGAGAGCCTGACAGCAGCACCACCACCTTAGAAGAGCAAGGCGCTTGTAGATATGCAGGCTGTCAAGTGTCAGTGTCAGAAAAGGACACAGAAGTCTGATTTGCGTGTGAGTAATATTTCAGATCTAGATCCAGAATGTTTAACTATATGGGGTTCACGGAAAACTTACTAGTATAAGCATCTTCAACTCCATTTCCTATGAAGCCGGGCGTACACTGTACGATATAATGAGCCTCAGGATTGTCTGGCCGACTGTCGGGTTTCGTGAAGCGTTGTTTGTCATGCAGTGTACGGGGGGGCCACGAGTGCCGATCAGCAGCTCCTGGACAATCGTTGGAAGATCGGACAGTTTTCTGATGTGTCAGAAATGATGTTCAGTCAACTCAAGCATTAGCACAATTGAAGCAGGGTCTAGACTCGGAACATTCATATTATCAACAAACTTCTTTCTGCCTCGGAGCTTTCAAACAAAACTTTATTGACATTTTCAACATCGATAACATGCTGCAGGAGCCAACAGGTCTTATAGTGCTCAAGGCCACACCTACGGGAAATAATTCCCCATCTCTCCCTCATCCCCGCCTGAAAAGGGGAGAGTGCCTTGAGCACCTAGAGACAACATTTTTTGTGACTGTTCATTGATACAGAAATCTGATTTTGATTTGATTTAATTCAGAGTCAACTCACCTACAATCCATGTTTGTGAACTATGGGAGTAAGCCGGAGTACCAGGAGAGAACCCAGGCAAACGAGGGGAAACCGTGCAAACTCCAACCGGAAGGGCCCCAAGGTCAGAGGTGGAGGTGGATTTGAACCTGGAACCTAGATCCTGAGGAAAATCACCATTAGTCAAATATCCTTTTCATGATAACTATCAAACTAATAGGGATAACAATGTGAGAGTAATGTAAGTAAAGTAAATTGCGCTCTCCAAGTGGCCAGACAGCGATTTTAACTAGAGGTGCATCGATTGGAATTTTCTTGGCCAATCACCGATTTTTATATAGTGTAATGGCCGATTCCAATTTTTTTCCCTTTGAAGATTAAAAATCATAATGAGTAATGTATTATAAGTTCTCTTACTTTGAAGGATTACTGTGGAAGTGACACTGCTGGTCGGCCTTGTGTAATGTACATGTGTTCTGACCTGTTGAAATTAAAATACCCTCCGTCCTCCCCGCCTTGTGTTTCTTAAACCAATTGTATGACCAACGTGATAATAAAACTTTCTTAAGCCTTGTTCAGTCCATTATATGTTGGCTTTGTTCAAGGACTTCCAGGCTTATGGCCGGCTCTGAGCTCCTGCTAACTTTAGCCGCTCTGCTAATGTTAGCTTCTCAACTTGCTATGTTAGTCGGGTGATTAAATTTGAAGTCATTTAGTTTGTTGTGCCGAACGCTTTTGGATTCCTTAACATTTTAAAACTATAAATTACCACATATATACTAAGTTATGGCTGATTCTGAACTCCCACTAGCTTTAGTCGCTCTGCAAATATTAGATTAACTTAGCTTAGCTTTGTTCCTCAGGGTGATTAAATTTAAAGTATGTAAAGTTCTCTGGGTTGAAGAGATAACTTATTTTGTCCATACTGGTGTTAAAATTTCCAGCTTTGTGTTTTCTGGCTTACTTGTGAGATGTTTGGAGCCGTGATAGCTCACGCTTGATTTGAGTATAAGGCACACGCGTGCAACCGGCCTCAAGTGAGGCTGCTCGGCCGATTCCCGATTTAATCAAACTACGCCTCAAAGCGCCAATCGATCGTGCACCTCTAGTTATAATGTTTTGGCTGATAAATATGTCCATACATTTGTAACTGTGTTTGAGTTAAATAGTTGTTAAGGTCAATACATTTGCAGGGAAGTCATGTTTTGGGTCTACAGACAGGTAGACAAGCACACACACACAGACACACAGGCACACAGAGCTACTACTTCTATTTTCACACAGCTACATACACAACAACAGACACATACACATACACACAGCCGCAGAGAAAAGCAGGGAATTCCAATCCGTCACAGAAATTACATCACAGCAGGCTAATAATAAACAGTTAAACAAGGGAATTCCACAGAGTGAAGAGAGTAAAGTGCTGGAGTGAGTAATGCTCATTAATGCACAGGGGTGGAGCGGGAGAGGGTGAGAGAGAGTCCCTTTTCAGGGGTTCACATGCACATACACACAAGCGTAATGACACACACACTTAAGCTATGTCTCCATAGTGACCGGCTTTGCAGCCCATAGCTTGGGGAGGAAATGCCAAACTTCAGACAACTACACGTACACTTACACACATATAGAGCTCTTCCTCTATTCTAGTCCTTCATCCGGCCACAAGGGAAAAACCTCTCCTCATCTTATCACCCCCCTACCCCACTCTGTGCATTCTCTTCTCTTCCTGTCCTCCCCAGATTTTCCTCTCCTGTCCACTCCCTTTTTCCTATCCCTCCTCTTTCTCTCTCCGTTCCTCACACACTATCTCGCTCTCCCTCCCCTGTCAGTGCTGAGCTCATTGAGGTAGACAACAGAGGTAAGTACTCTCTTCTGTTCTCTGTTCGCCTCTGGCTTTAACTGCACTGCAAGTTTGAGTTTCTGCATTTTCACACAGCAGACCAAGGTTAAGTTCACTATTAACCTTGTTGTGTCGATGGGAGCTTGTGTGTGTGTATAATTGTGTTTACAAGTGCGTGAGGCTTTCCATGTCCTCATTAAATGTGTACTTTAGTCTTCAGCTGGTTCAGCAATCACAACGAGAGTGTTTACTTTGCATCTGTTACAGATAGTGTCTCTGTTTGCATTCCTGTATTCGTAAAGATCACACCCCTGTGTGTTTGTGTGTGTACTCAGTTCAGAGTGGTATACTGGTCACTTCAATGTTCATCAGCCTGGCACACCCTTTCTGCCTTTTCTTTATACTGGGAATATAGTGTATAAACTCTTATTACACTAACATGTGCGTGTGTGTGCGTGTGTGCTTGTCTGTGCAATCCCATTAGTAATCATAGTACTTTTGATGAGTTCATGGGAAGGAATACAACAACCAAACTAAGCTAAATCAGATCATATGTAATATCAAACGATTTCTACAAAGTATTAGAATCGATAAATCTGACTCGTTGCCCGGGCTTTGATCATAAAATTCTTTGATCATAGAATTCTAATATTCTAGTTGTGATAACGATTTCAATATTTAAGCATAACAGTGAGTCTTCCTCCAATCAATGCCGCAATTGAGGATAATTCAAATGCAACAAGATTGAAACAGCATCCCAACTTGAATCAATTAACAGCATGGCAGAAGTTCCGTCAATCCTAATCATAAATCCATCCGTAGTCCCGGGTTACAAAACAACATAATTAAACACTTGCTGCAGTCCCCGGACAAACCCACTTGTCTTAACACTGTGACATCATCAACATCTGGATGCAAGACTGTGTCAAATGCCTCTTTCCTCTCTCACTGCCTCTGTTCCTGTCTACCCCCCATTTCCAGAGATGAAAGAGAAGAACCGTTGGCACCGGCCCACGATCATCATCATCACTCTTATTGCCGTCATAGCCGTTGTTGCCTTGGTGACAATAGCAGTTTTGCAGAACAGGCCCCTCATCCAAAAGTATAAGGTAGGATAGAGGAGAAGTGTTTCATAATGTCACCTGAATATGTAAGATTGGCCAGAGTCCTGGTTTTACTGGTCCTAGGGACATTCCCTGCATTACCATTACATTTTTTTTTACCGTTTGAACAGTTGCAAGGTTTCCTGATACACCACAAACTATCTTTGAATGGGCTGTGCAGTCATTGGAAAGAATGAGTAAATAATATGTCCAGCTGGAATTCAGCGATAATGAATATCGCTAAGCACTTTGGTGAAATTCCTGCTGCTTATGTCTCCTCTCCAGTATGGGATCGTAATGGATGCTGGTTCCTCCCACACATCCCTCTTCATCTATCAGTGGCCTGCCGAGAAGCAGAACAACACTGGACGAGTGGAACAGATGCACTCCTGCCATGTCAAAGGTGTCACACCTCACACTGACCTACGCAGTCATTAACTGTACACTGATCAGCCATAACATTATAAGCACTGAGAGGTGAAGTAAGTAATGTTGTTTATCTCGTTTATGTTAAAAGTGGAAGAATGACTGGCAGTTCACTCTGGTGCAACACATTTATTTCCTGTAACATCACACGGACAAGAATACGTGAGCATTGACTTCACGTAACTGAGCAACTACTCGCTGCTTTATGTCTCTAATCAAAATACACACATAGCACAAATATATCAAAAACTAACACATCTATGCATCAGATACAGTGCATCGTCAACACATACCTCCATTGGCACGTGGTTTACTCACACAATGCAACCAATGTATAAACTACTCAACACTATTAAATGAGTAGCCTTTACTATGTAAAACGATCTCTGCTGATAGAACTAGCAACACAGGCTAACATCAATTAGCTACAACATACAACATGAACAAAACATCACATCCTGGACACTAACACAATACAATTCCAAAACTGTGTGTCATTATCTTATCTTCAACCCACCTGTAACAGCACACGGACAAGAATACGTGGGCATTGGCTTCATCTAATTGAGCAACTACTCGGTGCTTAAGTCTGCCGTAAAGCAGGCGATTGCCGTAAAACAGTTCAGCAACGGTCTCATCCGTTAGCCAATGCTTCCACCTATTGGCGGAAAATCAGACTGTCCGAGTTACCTGGCACTGGTACAGGTGGGAATTTAACAGTTCTACCTTGAGAATTCAAACAAAAATGGTGGGGGGTAATATTTCTCTGTCTCTTTAAACACGCAGTGCCACATTCTCACCCACAAAATTAAATGTCTCCTGACATTTCCATTGACATTCATTGCATTCAACAACTCTTATCGCACTTCTATCTTCCAGGGCCTCCAAAAGGTCTTTGTCTCAGTAACCTGAGTGAACCTCTGTTACTTTACACTCTCTCTGTACTAAGGACGCCTGGCCTAAAGTGTCGTAATTCAGGACCATTGGTTGCTGTCTTAGTCTGTGTGGCTGTTTTCTTACCTGTTGTGGCAGGTCAATGTTCCGGTTGAATTGTCCTACCCCTTACTCACCAGCCTGTGTCAGGGCATAGTGCAGGTCTCATGGATTTTAGAATCACATCCTCTTTTCTCTATCGTGACACATCCTGTTTGCTCTGTAGTGGCAAACCCTGTTTGCTCTGTAGTGGCACATCCTCTTCCTGGTGCTGGATACTTTGCAGGGGTTGGAAAAACTGGGTCAACGGATTCAGCGCAGTGCGTCTATGCCGACTCCCACGAAGATTCCACTTGTACCTGCTGCTGTCGTTGTCATCAGAGATAGTATCTGGTTCTGGCTGCTGATACTTTTGTTTGTGTTGTGGTGCTCTTTTTCCTTTTGCCTGGCTGCAGGTGACTTTCAGTGGCTGAGGTGTTTTGCCAAACAGCTGTCCAAGTGGTAGGTAGCCACAGGGCAGCAAAAGGTTTCTGTGAACCACTCGGTCCCTCCCTTTACCATTCTCTGGGCTAATCTGGTAAACTGGGATGACGTCAGAATTCTTCTCCTTAACCCTGTAGACCTGGTCCTCCCAATAAGACAGGATCTTCCAAGTCCCACCTCTGGGGGTGAGGTTTCGGATGAGGACCCGATCACTTGGCATAAGGTCTCTCCCATGCACCTTTCGGTCGTAATAGGCTTTCCACGAGCTTCCTCTTTATTGGCTGTTTTGGCAGCGATCTGGTATGCATCTAGCTTTCTCTTTTTCCAGTGTTTCACATAGTCATCATTGGTGTCATAGGCCTCCCTTTTTCTTGTGATCAAACAAATAAATCAATAGACAACCGAGGAGAGCGTCCAAAGACAACAGGGTACGGCTGAATCGTTTCACCTGCCCGTTACCCTGTGGGGGGTAAGGTGTTGTGTCAGAGCTCTGAATGCCTGAGAGTTCCTTCAGCCTGGCCATCAGTTGGTTCTCGAATTCTTTCCCCATATCATGATGCAGCCTGCTAGGGAAACCAAACTTGAGCGCAAAGTCATTGAAGAGCTTGTCAGCTACAGTTTTAGCCGCCTTGTTCTTTGTTGTGTAGGCCTGCGCAAACCTTGTGAAATGATCCATGACGACCAGTATGTAGTCATAGCCGTGTTTGCATTTATCCAAGTGAAGAAAGTCTATGGATACCAGCTGAAATGGATAGGTGGTCTAGATCGGTGTCATGGGGGCCCGGGTCTGCTTACTCAGATGCAAAACACCATCCTCCCCAACTTTGATCTTTAGCCACTGTTTCAGTGAAGACACCACTGCGGGGTGCCCTGTTTTCATCTCATTTCTATTTGGCCTCCTGTTTTGTCACTTGTATCACAGAACTTTCGATAGGATTTCATCCTTTTCCTGGGCCCTGCGGATCTCTGCTGAAGTGAAAGGTTGACTTTTCTCACAGTCTTTAACAAGGCCCAGAGCACTGATAGAGACCATTCCAAGGCCTTGGCAAGGGTTTCGTCTTTCCACCGTCACATTTTCCATAGATGCACTTATTGCCTCTTGGCTGGTCTCATGTAATTCTCGATGTCTAATGGAATCCAAGACAGTCCATCCTTATCTGAGTTGTTTCTTCCTGGACGATAGTGTATGGTGAAGTTGAAGTCAGCCAGAACCGCCATCCATTTGTGTCCCGTGGCATTTCGTTTTGCGGTAGTGAGCACATACGTCAACGGGTTGTTGTCACTGCAGACAACAAATGATGGATTGTGGTACAAATAGTCACGGAAACACTCACAAATGGCCCACTTCAGTGCTAGAAACACTAGTTTGCCAAAATGGAGATGGTATTTCTTTTCTGGTAGACTTATGGTGCGGGAGCCATACGCTATCTCTCTCATCTTTCCTTGTTGACGCTGATACAGCACAGTACCCAGGCCAACTTGTGATGCGTCCCAATGTAACACAAATGGCCGTGTGAAATCAGGGTATGCAAGTACAGGGGGCTCTGTGAGTGCATCAATCAGTTGGTTTAATACTTCCTGCTGGAAGTTTGTCCACTGTATGGTTGTGCGTGATGGTACTTGGCCCTTTTTATTCATGCTCGGGGTCTTGTGGTTTTCGCTTGGTGGGTCTGAGCTGGGGTTTTTTTCAGGGTACCGGACTGCTAGTAGATTATACAATGGATGGGACACACGGGAGAAGTTGGGTATATAGGGTCTGTAGTAGGAGAAGAACCCAAGCATCTGGCGTACATCACCAACTGTGGAAGGTGTTTTCTCCTTCAAAGACCTTAAAGGGGCCATCTCCGCGGGGTCCATGGTTTAACCTTGTCCCTTCACCAATTTCCCAAGGAACCTTACGCTTGAGTTGAAAAGTGCTGCTTCTTAGGAGTCAATTTAACACCATGGTCCTGGTAGCACTGGAGGACAAGGCGAACATGCTACCAGGACCGGCTTGGAAGTGTTCTTCAAAGCTGCTGTGAACAAGATTGTCATCCAGGTATGGGAGGTATATTGTGTCTCTAAGATCAGCCAAACAGTGTTCCATGCTCCTCTGAAATTCTGCTGGTGCGGCGCTCAGGCCAAGGGGATACGGACCCATTCATAGAGTCCCCAGGGGGTGATGAAGGCTGTGAGGGAGCGGCTCCCTTCATCCACGAACCCCTGGTGGTACACTTTAGCCTGGTCCAGGACAGAAAACACGGTGCTCCTATCCAGTGCATCCAGCATATCTTGGATCCTTGATATTGGATGACGGTCTGGGACTGACTTTCGGTTGAGTTCTCTGAAGTCACAACAGAGGCGTAGACTGCCATCTTTCTTACGGACACATACCACCAGTGAAGAATAAGGGGAACGTGATGGTGTAATCCACCCTTTGTTCAACAGGTCTTGGAAGTATTCTTTTACTCATATGTGATAGATTCAATGTGCTGTGACATATGATCAGCATTAATCTCAGGAAGTGGTTCCTACCTACCAAACTTGTATTGACAAAATACGATGATATAAAGTCAAGTTATATTTTGTTCTGGAACTTGCATTGCTCTCAAAAGGGCCTGTCCAAATACTACCTCAACACTCAGGACAATGATTGTAAAGAGTGCAACCAACTGTTCTTGCTGAACCATTTAAGCCATATTCTCCCACCATGTATCAAACAGGTATATCAAACTGATTCTCCTTCAAGTAGATTCATCTGCTGCTCTTTCTCCATCAAGCGTGCACCGACCACCCTGACTCTTGCAGTTTATAATTCAATCAAGGAGAACACTTTATTAGGCCAAAAGCAATTCCCACAATGGATAGGCTCAATGCGCTTGCTTACAACTCCAATGCACAGATGTGTATTATTTTTAAGTGAAGCTGTACAGTTTTGCTTCTACGTATTGAACAGTGGCAGGAGCAACTGTACATAAGACACTTTGGCTATAAGATATTCTGTTGGTAGATGAATTATAGCATTTCTGGGGGGGGGGCCTGCACTGGACCCAGCAAATGGTTAACCCTTTAATGTCCTCACCAAGAAAAATAATCTGTGGAATTTTAAAACATTTGCATATCTTATTTCTAAGCCATTTATTGACTTAATATCTTAGACACTCTAAATTTACCATAAAATGATAAATTGTTCGGAGAAGCATGTTTTTAATCAGTCATGGTTAATACCACCACGGCGGACGCCCCTTTGACCTGTACTGTCCCCCAGGGTTCCATCCTTGGCCCCTTACTCTTTAGCATAAAGATTCTTTTCCTGGGTCATATTAATACACAGGTTCAGTCAAGTGGTACACAATAAGAAATAATGACAAAATACACTCAACATAGCACACAGTGGAGCAGGAGACTTAAAAGTTAACATGTGTTCTTGACCACATTCATTAAGGATATCTCATCATACTCTTGGATGTAATTTTACCCATGAAGAAAAAAAGAGCATTAAGTCTTCTACCTGAATCTTCCATCGTATATGATATAAATCAAATTTTAGACATTTAATGACTTAATTCTTATAACTAACACCAGTCCCGATCATAGCTATCAAATATTAATTTATTTTAATTTATTTTATTTTTCTACAACACAGCAATAAAGTCCATCACAGGACTTAAGGATGATAGAATTTATGTTCCCTATTATGTAAAAACTAATGCAAAACCAATGGCATCAGGAGATAACAACAGCATTTCTGAAGCTTAGACGCCTATATGAAAGCCAAACAACAGGGAATGTATGATTTTCTGTCCTGATTCCCGTTGGGAGAATTTGAGTTTTGATTGATTTTAATGGAGACATTTTTGTCAAAAACATGCAGTGAATCTTCTGTCTCAAAACCTTTCCAAAACTCAAGGTAATTACATTATCACAACCAAAATAACCAAAAAAGAAATAAACAAAAGACAAAAGGTTAGGACATGTTTACAGGTAGAAGGCATCTTGACGGTGTCCTCACAACATTTTCTTTACCGTGGCTAACGACATTCCAAGGTCATGGCATTGGACCTTACATCCCAAGAAGACTAGAATCTCAAGTGAAGGATCTTCTCATGGCTGCCAAATTTAAGCTTGACAACTTCATCTTATTATATTTGCTTGACTTGCAGGTCCAGGTATCTCCAGCTATGCCTCTGAACCAATGAAGGCCGGCCAATCTCTGACTGCGTGTATGATGGAGGCCAAGAGGTGGATCCCTGAGAGCAGATACCAGGAGACCCCGCTTTATCTGGGGGCTACTGCAGGGATGAGACTGCTGAAGTAGGACATACACACACATATCCCGAAATGATCAAACATATGCATGTATGCAAACATGCTCATAACATGCTTATAACATGAATTCTATGCCACAAGCATAAAAAAAGTTGCTTGCTTTTTCATGCTGACACTGCGCTATGCTGATCCTATTATTTGCCATCATGTTTGCACATACAGTAATTCTGTCATCCGTGGCTTTCTTTTGTCGAATATTTGGTGATTTATCTCCACTTGGAACTTAACCGGCAGAGCAGCGAATCTGTTCTTGTCCAGCACGTTATATACAACACGGTCTTATTTATTATTTATGTGGTTCTATATTGATTTTAATTATGGATGTGAGTCCCAATTAGATTTATGTTGTCTGTGCGTGCAGTATTCAGGATAGCGCAGTATCAGACAGCGTCCTACATGCCGTGGCGGCCGCCCTGCAAAAGTTCCCCTTCTCGTACCAGGGAGCCAGGATTCTCAGCGGCCGGGAGGAGGGCGCTTTCGGTTGGGTCACTGTCAACTATTTGGATGACCGTCTCACAAAGGTTGGAACTATTTGTGATTTATGTTCATGCATTTTGTCATGTCTGCCTCTGACCAAACAGGGCACATTTAGTATTACCCTATTTCTCCATACGTCAGAGGATGTGTTCCATCCCCATCTCCTTAAATACCGCTGGACAAAAACTAGGGACTGTAATGGAAAAACGCTAATACAATAGTAATACCTCATGCTCCTGTGCTAACCAAGAACATCATTATCTATGACACCATATCTTCTTATCTTCACTATCTTCTCATCCTGTTCTTTAAACACCATTACATTTGCTGACCATGGAGACAGACACAGATAGGTACCCAAGACTCTGGCAAGTTTCACACACGTACACACATACACAGTTCCACACAAACACATACACACATTAAACTAAACCCCACCTGTTTATAAAACCCCTCTGTTCTGATCACCACTGCATCAACCTGAATTGCATTTCCTGTATTGTGCGTTGATGCTTTTAAGCTTAAAAGACTCCAAATACAACTTCCTCGGGTTTGGAACTCTTTATTTCAGATTTTTACACCACAGGACTGTCAAGGTTGGGTTTCATAACCGCTTTCTTCATTCTGCTCTGAAGAAATCGCCCTTCCCTTCTTTTTTTTTTACTTCTTAAGCACATTTGAATTCATGCATGTCATTCAGCTCACATTCACCAGATAACAGATCCAGCCCTTTATCTGGATCTGCACCAAAATTAAATGCATTCTAGCCTGGCTTTAGACCCATCCCTCCACTGTGTTCCATGGTAGTTGGTTAAATAGTTTGTGTGTAATTCTGCTGAAAATGTAATAAACGTAATAAATGATCAAATAGCAGAAATAAATGTCAGTAAGACTACAGAGCAAATGGCATTTGTTCATTTATTATCATAGACATTCTAAATAACGCATAAAATGACAAATAGTTTTGTTAAATACATTTGGACTCCCTCACTTTTTTACTTTTAAACCGTAAAAGCTAATAATTTCATAAGTCACTTTCAATTTCATGGTGAAATTTTGTTTTTCAGAACAAATTTTTTTTTAGACTTTTTTTTTTTTTAATCAAGGTCCATCACTTTGTTTAATAAGTCTTCAAATGCCCCCCAAAGAAATCCTACTTATCAAATAGGACTTTCTCAATACCCTTGATTAATGCCTCCTCCTCAGTTGGCGCTTTGGCCTGTGGTGTCCCCCAGGGCCCCGTCCATGGCCCCTTACTCTTTAGCACATACATTCTGTCCGTGGGTTATATAATAAACAGGTTCAAGTCACATTTTTGAATAAGGAATTGTGACTCAAATCATGCACAGCCAAACAGCTGAGCAGGACATTAAAGGGATAATGCAACCAATAATGATTGACGGGCAAACAGTTTGGATGGTGGATGATTTAAATATCTTGGTATACATTGACAGTGGTCTGACCTTCAAAGTAAATACCGGCCACATTTTGAAATATGAAATGTTCATAAGAAAAGTTTACATTGTCTCCACCTAATACACCAACTGAACAATTTTGAAGCGAGTAAAAAATTTCTTTATGTTGTGTAAAAGAGCAAATAGAAAGTATTTTATCTTTTAATATGATTATGTGGTCTGGTATCATTTGAACTTGGACATGATGAATAAACTGCAGAAGATTGTCAACATGGCCTTTAAAAAAAAAAAAAGCAGCTCAGTGACTCTTGTGATGATTTTCTAATATGCAAGCCTGTCAGGCTGGCACCACAGTTAGGATCCACAAGCACGACTAATACAACGTCTGGTGAATAATGTCTTTACTAGTAAGGACAGGCAAACAATAACCAAGGGAGCAGGCAAAAATACAAGGTTTCTTACGAGCAGAGATCAGAACCATGAATCACGGGGAACACTAGGAATTACGCTGGATAGGTTGGCACAATGGAACAACACGATCTGGCACAGGTGGAGAGGGGAGCACAGCTTAAATACATTGAGGCAGAGTCTTAACAGGACGCAGGTTTTAACAATTAAGGGTGGAGACGCAATCAGGAAACAATATGACAACAAACCTAATTACAAGGCATGACAGTACCCCCCCCTTCAAGGGACGGCACTGGACGTCCTGTCCTTATGTTTGTGGAAATCCCTTATTAGGGAGGAATCGAGGATATTGCTGGCCGAAACCCAGGATCTCTCCTCTGGGCCGTATCCCTCCCAATCAACCAGGTACTGATGTCCCCGTCCCCTCCGACGAACACCCAGCAATCGTCTCACGGTGTAGACTGG
>VRLP01001294.1:0-137091 GCA_009660295.1 Lophius piscatorius | reverse complement strand
ACTACTACATGTCTATCCACTACTACATGTCTATCAACTACTACATGTCTATCCACTACTACATGTCTATCCACTACTACATGTCTATCCACTACTACATGTCTATCCACTACTACATGTTTATCCACTACTACATGTCTATCAACTACTACATGATATCCACTACTACATGTCTATCCACTACTACATGTCTATCCACTACTACATGTCTATCAACTACTACATGATATCCACTACTACATGTTTATCCACTACTACATGCCTATCCACTACTACATGTCTATCCACTACTACATGTCTATCCACTACTACATGATATCCACTACTACATGTTTATCCACTACTACATGCCTATCCACTACTACATGTCTATCCACTACTACATGATATCCACTACTACATGCCTATCCACTACTACATGATATCCACTACTAAAGGATAACCACTACTATATGTCTATCCACTTCTACATGTCTATCCACTACTACATGTTATCCACTACTACATGCCTATCCACTACTACATGATATCCACTACTACATGATATCCACTACTACATGTTATCCACTACTACATGTTATCCACTACTACATGCCTATCCACTACTACAGGATATCCACTACTACATGTTTATCCACTACTACATGCCTATCCACTACTACATGCCTATCCACTACTACATGATATCCACTACTACATGATATTTGCTGACACATTCCTATACACTACTAGGTTCCTATCCACTACTACATGCCTATTCAGTACTTTGTTCATATCCACTACTACGTGCGGATCCATTACTGCACGCCTATCCGCTATTTTGTGTCTATCCACTTCTACATACTACTACAAAAAGTTTTGAAAGTTGAGGTATTGCTACACATTTGGGTTTAATATTGGACAAATCTACAAAAGTTAGGTCTAAGTTTAATCACAAGAAATCCACTGCCGCACCCCTTGTAAGTCATGCACAATCTGTATTCTATCATTTGTGACAGGACACAACCAGCCATTGCCTTCATACATTTCCTCCTTTGTACATGGATATCAACTATCATGAATTTAATCTCTGCCATATCAATTTGTACCAGACTGGAGACCAATTTCAAGCTGCAAAATGACTCGTTCATTGTGAAGTAATAACCTAAAAATCTGTATTAATGGTTCATGCTGCCTTTGCACCATGCATCAATCCCCGTGTATTTCCTGCGGGACATATGAACAAAGAAAAATGGAAGAAAGATCATGGGTCATTAAATGTAATATTTTAATGTTGTTCCATAACTTATTTAAAGGAAACAGAGCTAATTAAATAAAGGGGCAACATTTTTTTTTTTTTTAAATGACCTAAATAAAGCACATAAAATAAAACATGTAGCTCGATTGCATCTAATTTCAGTAGCAGAATGAACAATGTATGTTGATCAATTTTGGATGTGGGCGTAATAAGACAGATCTTCTGTGTTCAGAGTTCTGAAGGACTTTTGTGGAGAGTCTCGGGAGGTTTTGTCATTGGCATCTTGTCAGTTGAAGAGTTGGCTAGGTCTCTTTAGAGTACACAATAGAGGAACTCTGCCATGGACTTGATTTTAGAACAGATTTTTAGATCTCCCTCTCTTACTCTGTTTTTCTCTGTCACTTTATCTCTCTCTCTCTCTTCGTTCACCTGTCCAACACAAACACACTCTTTACTTCCCTCCCCTTAAAAATGTCATCCAAAATCACCAGGAATATACCACACGCACACACACGCGCATGCCAGACTTTTGTCCCAGACTATGATGTATGAGTGCCAGTCCTGTCTGAATAAGACATGTAACAGCGCCGCCTGAGGAGAAGATGCCTCTCTTGTTCTCTCTCTCTATGGCCGCAACAGAATAGGATAGGAAATAGTTGAGTTGACTAACTTGTTCTGTGGGGACGAGTGAAAGAATTTGCTAAGGTAATAAAAATAGGTGATGCAGACGAGAGAGGGAGCTGAAATGAAGGAGGGGAGCCTATGGTCTGATGGAAGGGATTTTGGGGGGCCCGTTTTGAGGACGAAAGCAGATCCGGACAAGATGAAGAGTGGGAAGGTGTATGGAATGAAGGGAGGGAGGGTCAGGCGGAGAAGTCTGTGTTGGTAACCCTTACATGGCTTGGATAACTGTCAACTCAGGGCCGCCGCAGCAGTTATATACAAACTATGCCCTCGATGCATGATGGTTAGAATGTGCTTCCTACTGGAAAATTAACGAGAAATTCAGTGTTTTAGAAGCGCCGTTTGGATGTACTCCATGTGTCTTTGTGGGTTTTCTTCTGGTACTCCAGCTTCCTTCCACAGTCTGAGAATATGCGGTATGGGTGAATTGGTGACTCTAAATTGGCTCCAACCCGTAACAGGATAAAAGGTTAAAGAAATTGAATAAATGAATGAGTTTTGGAGGAGATGAGTGTCCCTCTTGAAGCTATTGTCCTGATCCTCCTTCAGGTCTGGAGCCGTAGTTTTACTTCTACGAAAGTTACTGCTCACTGCTACAGTAAAGATCCCTTACTGGAAATCGTTTCTCCTACCTTTCAGTATTAATGTCCTGTTTCAAGCTAAGTAAGTGGGTTTTTTTTTAACTATTCTCTGCAAAACAGGCAGTTCAAGAGAATTTTATCTCCAGATGTCAACAAACCTGGCCTGCAGAGAATATCAGTCTCTGGCTTTGGCTGAAGAGGAAGATCCTGTCTGGACCACAGAGAAACCAACCATGAGACAAACACCCACGTCTGATCAGCCTGCGGTGTGCCTGTCATGACTGTGGGTGTCTGTGCTGAAAGAATCTACACATCTGGAAAACCAGTGACCGTTGCCAAAGGGCTGCTAACAACCAGTATAGACCTAGTGACAGCCTGGAGGGACTGCTGACTGGTACTGGACTGACTAGTAGTTCCTGCACCCAAATAAGACATGATGATCCAAATGTATTTATATCTATATGCGATCGGAAATTGTATTTATCATAAGATGCTGTATACATTGCTGAAGGGAGCAGATGTACAGAAAGATGGACCCGGAGAGTTAGTTTATGTTCTGCAGGAGGAATAAACGCCTCTAAACATCTTTCTGAGTCATTTCTTTTATATAATAGTTTGGAAACAGCAGCAAAGTTGTTGACATCTTGCATCTCTGGTGCTTCATGCAATGCCTTTCAAACTTCCCACACACCTTTTATTCAAGCTTCACATCAGACACAAGAAACTCTCACCGCGAGTTTTGAAGTTAAGTCCACAGTCAGTTTTCATTGTACTCTTTACTTAACTACCCATGTTTCATTTTTGATGTTTTTAGGCTCTAAATGGTGTGCATTTGGTCTCTATTTTCTTTTTTTATGGTCTTCTGCTTCATTTTCTTGTAAAGCACTGTGGCTCCATGGAAATGAGAAACAAAAACTCACCACATAATTTTTAATTGCTGGTGCCCCTTCATGCCTTGGAGGGAGGGAGAGAGAGACAGAGAGAGAGAGAGAGAGAGAGATCACTGGACTCGAGCATCGTTCATTTAGGTCAAGGCATACACTGCTGCATCCGCTCTGCTCATCTGAGTGTTTGCTAGCTGTTTAAGTCAAGCTCAAATCAAGAAATTAATCTGAGTGCACTGATGCACATGCAGATGGCTATTCTGTGCTCGCAGCCATGGCAGGCGGTCTTCTGAGGGGCAAGACCTGCTGGCCGCTTGATCACGCTTGATCACGCTTTACACTCTAAACAATCGTATCTTTTATGGATTAATAAAATGTTAACTAATCCTCCTGCTATTGTGAATGCCAGCATGGGTGCTGGTGTTATTGTGCTGGAGTCCACCTAAGCATCTTGATATCTTAAAATTGCGCTAGAGATATCCCGGGTGTTTAAGCTTCAGCCTTAGACAGGTAGAGAGAAAACACTGTGTCTGCCAAAATGCTATTTCCGCTCAGGTGTTTTATCTGCAAACCTTCAACTGGTGCCAAAGGGAGAGCCAAATGCATCCTGTGGTTGGAATGGATTAAATGGGCCAATAAATTATCTGTGTGTTATGCGCACACACACAAAATTATTCTGAAAGAACTCGTGTACATACGTGGTCAGCCGTAAGGAAGAGCATATGCTTGGAGTGGAGTAACACACAGTGCGTTCTCAGTGATGCAACACATGAAGGTTATGAGTTGATTTTACTTTTACTTATATCTTTCCAAACACATAAAGTCGAGACAAAGCAAAGAGGGGGCCTGTTTCTAATTACATGATTGTGCCATTTGCTGGCCGTCAGCCAGTGATGTTTACTTGGCCAATCTCCAACCCCACTCTAAATGGCACATTGCCCAGGTGATGGGCAATTCTAGTCTCACCAACAGGTAGACAACCCTGTTTCCATATGGCAACAGAGCTGCGGCCATATTTGCATTTGATAGCATGATGTAACTAGATTACAAAATTATTACAATTATATGCCATTTCAATTGTAAAGAAAAATATGGAAATAAATTATAGTCACTGCACACTTATTGAAATGTTTTAAGTAACATTAACATAAGGGTTAAGGGTTGGATTTGACATGTCTGATTCAAATTGACATGCACATGTATCATGTTGGGAAAACGAGCTGCTTTTATGTTTTGACAGGCTCCATTCGTGGAACCATTGCTACTCTGTCTTCCCCAACATCAAGGGTGTATCTTGAAAAGCCAACAATCAATTACATTGTATAAGCAATCCCCCTGAATGAACTCCTCAAGTTAAATGTGAAGTTATGTCCAAAAACAGTCTTTTTCTTACAAAGAGAGAAGCTCCCCCTAGGGAATCAAACATTATATACGCATTTAAATTTCCTCAAGTCCATTCATACACACTAATTTGTACTAAATCGGAGCAATTGTTAGGAAGCTGTTAGAAAAACAGTTTCCTCATAAAAAGCTCCCCCTTGTGAGTATAATCTGAACTATTAGAATAAAACGCAATGTATACAAGGAATATCTCCTTGCACTAAATTCATGTGCACCAAATTTCCACTTAACCAGACCAATGGTTGAGAAATTATGGCCCTAAAAATTTCGGAGATAAAGAAATTGTACATTCCCAGAGGTGACCATCTTCAAAAAGCCCGGCAAAGGCTCAATAAACAAGTCACAAATGATCGAGAGAAGAAACATCCGAAGAAATGCACTGTATGTTATGAATCTGCTCAACAACATCACAGAAGAGATATTAATTCAGCAATGTTTTGGAGATCTGATCGATGGATATTTGTTCACCTCCATCGATCAAATCTCCAATTCTAAAGGATCAAAGTCCGATAGTCTTTAATCATTATCCCTCTGCTCTTTTCGCCAGGTTCTGTGTCTGTGGAGAGTTTAATTCGTATTTTGGTCCAAATTGTACCTTTTACTCTCAGTTGATGACACATCATACGCTCATCACAAAAAGGCTTTAAACTATAACAAAGTGCTATGTTTCATCAACTGTGGCCTCCTTAGTGAAACAATTTTAACCAAAAAATGCTTAAACACTTAGGACGGTCTGTTAAAGATCCAGCGTCTTTAATTTTATGCATGAATAACTTCCGGGCCAAACAGGAGCCACAGAGGCGTGAATAATCCAAAAGGTACCAAATGATGACGTTTTCTGAAAGTGCCTGTTTTGTGCAATGTATAGTAATACGTATTCACTTGTTTGGTAAATACTGGGGTACCGGTTTTATAGCAGCAAGAAAATGATACTGTGCATAATAGAAAATCTACTTCTGAATGGTTCAAATTTGTATTGGTCTCATAGATATCCAGACCTGAACTACGTTAAGTGTTCGACCTTAAAAGAGCTGCTCGGGGCTCACAGACTAAAAAAAACTGGGCTGAAGCAGATCTTCAAATAAGAATCTACATCTCTGTGGTTATCCACATCCCCCACCGAGCAACCCACTGTACTCTTGGTGCAGGTCCCAAGCCCAGATATTTATCAACTGGCAAATCTGGACAGCGGTATGCTGTGTTTGGAGGAAAAGATCCCGTTAGAATTAATCCTCCTACAAAGTTTGAAAAATATTTCTAAAAAACGGCAGCCTTTTCCTGGACTCAAAATGATTTTTTCCTTTTTGTCAGCATCGTACATGTCAGGTCACTCATAAAACACACAAGAGCACAACGACGGAAGAACAACAAGTCAATGATGACTGATGAATGATGATATTTTTGTTTGCATACTTGAATACTGGCAAAGCTGACACGTTAGAAGAGTGTCCCATCTTAAAGACATCCATCTATTGTAATTGAGTAATTCTCACAACACAGACTGCTGGCAACTGGAGGTGACCTTTTTTATGTACTTTTATGTACAACTACTAGCAAATTGACCCCATTGACTTTCAGTTGGTTAATAGCAGCTGTAACATCATCAACTACATGGTCTTGACTGTGTTGTGCTGATTTCAAAGTTTGAAATTGAGGTGTTGCGATGAATTTCTGTGAAACAGGAAGATGTTGTTGACACAATAAGCATACTGGAAACTTTACGGAAATTGGTGCACTTGTCAGCGGTCCAGAATTGTGCCATCTGATACGGGTTTTAAAGGTTTGAGGAAGGTTGTGGCAAAATCGGCCAACAGAAGCCCCTACAATATTTAAGCCTGAAAAGGGGATATTACGGAATCGTCATCTCAGCTACCGCCTATTATTTGTGTTAAAGCCATAACTCCAAAATTATTTCATGGGTCATTTTCCAATTCTATACCCACATAGACCTTAGTGTGAGGAAGAACGGGAATGACTTTTGGAAAGGTTGGTTGTATAGTTCTGACACTAGGGGGAGATTTATCTCCAAACGTTATCACTTTCTACCGTCGGTCTGATTTAGTTTGAATTTGATTAATAAGAATCAACTCTATCTGAGTTCTATCTTGTAAATATTATATTTTACTCTAATAGTTCAGATTTTACACACTAGAGGGAGATTTTACACAAAAAACAGTTCATCTGACATAACTCCATATTTAATTTGAGGAGTTCAATCAGTGGAAATGCTTGTGAAAAACAGGGGATTGGGGTCTTTTTCGGGATTTCGGCATTGTTTATCATTTGCCATGAAAAATGAAGCTGTCAGAACTCTGCTGTCTGTCGTCTAATATTTACCAAACTTCTTATGTTTTGATAAGAGTCCTGCCCTGAAGACTGTCCAATTACGATACTCTTTTTCAGTGACAGTGCCACCTTCTGGCAACCAGATGTATGCATCATGTGACAAATCTTATTCAATTTACATGAAAGGCTTATGATGTTGTCACACATCATTTGCTGGAGCAGACACTCAAAAAACATTTTCTATGAACAACTTGACTTTGGTGTTGTGGAGAGCTTTGATCCCTGGCCATAGACAGGAAGTTGTTACATTTTCTGTGATGCATGGTCCAATCTTAAGCAAAGTTCACATGTTGGATAAAGACCTTGAAGATATCTTTGTATTTACAAAGGGAGCGCCAACTGCTGGTAACAGCAAGTATGGTTTGAGTTTCATATATGTGGCTTTACATGAAAATGTTGTGGGTCCAGTAAAAATATCTACGCACTCAATTCCGCATTAATCGGAACCAGGGTTCAAGGAAGCAATCAATGCTGCTTGCAGCTTCAAGTGTCATTATTATTGCTCGGACACTGACACTGTTGACTCCAGGGAATTATTATTGTCATTCTTGGTAATGAATTGGGGGGGGGGGGGGACATTTTTCTAGTAAAATAATCAAATCTTAAGATGTTACATGACAAAGTTGGTTGGATGGAAATAGTTCAAATTCTGAATCTAAACCTGCCAACCCTGATCGAGAGCCGCTTACACCATGAATTAGCCTCAGAAACAAAAAATAAATGGATAGCAAGCGCCGGAAAGCAACATCTGGTAAAACTGGGGTGATGGGGGCCAGCCACCGTTTACAATGGTTGGATGTGTGATGTTAAATGATTTTAAGAGGTGATATTTATTTTTAAGCCGTGCTGTGGGTGCTACAATGTTTCAGGGGGAATAAAGTAATTTGTTATTAGTCCAGACATGAAATTCAGTTTGGTTGAAGGAGGTGGAATAGGATCCTTAAGGATATGTTTTGAAGAGTAAGCATTGTCTTCTGGACATTTTTCACAATAATCATCCAACTAAACGTATCAATGTACTCAAAGTCAAAAGGGGGTGGTGGCGAGGTGGTTCTTTACAAAATGTACAAGAATAAGGGAAGATTTAAACTTCAAGAAGTTTTACGGTTGAAGGGGCCCTCAGTAAATTACCAAACCTCCTGATGACATTAATTGATTGATATGCTTTTACATCCTTCCTTGTTTAAGCCACAAGTAGTGTCAGAATGGGAAAGTGTTTGGTATAAAGGGGACATGCACAAATAAGAAGAGCCAAAGCATAAAAGTGCATGATCTTATGTTGGTTTTCTCTCTATTCAATTCACCGCTACTCGAAGGGAAATACGAACGTTACCTTTTCATTGTTTTCTGTGATGGGGTTCTATAATGTCTGTCGAGTGTATGTGACTGTCATTGCTATTAGTTAGTTAATGTCGGTCTTCCAAGCTAACCAACACAGTGACACTGCATTGTACCCCTGGACAAGCTTACATTGTTGTTTGAAAAACTAAACTTCAGTTTACACTCTAAATTACAGGATCAACATGGATTTGCCAGGCTCTGCTCGCCATGGCTGCATAAACACACCAACACTGACACACATGCATGTCAAGGTAGCAGACAGGGAAGTTGCTAAACCTCGGTCCTGTAGCGCTGACAGAAAAATCCCCACTTACTCACTAATTGAGGTTTTAGTCCTTTCCAAACATCCATCGTTCTTCACCAAACATGATTTGGTCCAACAGCAGACCCCTAATCCAGCCGAGTTTAACCAAGTGAGAAATTAGCTTTTGTTAAGTGGTGGCTATAGCCTATTGTAGAGGAGAAGGGCAGTCATGAGTACCCACAATGCATTAAGGTACTGTGGTAATCCCATCCTGTCTATGTAGTCAGGATGGAACTGCTTTACCTTAGAGAAGAGAAACACAGTTCTTTATTATTTTTTAACATGTTTGCCTGGCTAAGAACACTTATTGTATGTAATGGCTATATATCTATCAATGCATAACACCAGCTGCACCCAAACCAATCATTCCAGACTTCTTTAATCATTTTTATTCACCTTAAAAAATCCACTCTGAACATAGACTGTATACCAACATGGCTAAGCATTCGCTGCAAAGTTTCCCCTCTCCCCAGAGGTTAGATTCCTATGAATATGTAACACCTGTAATTAGGCTAGAACTACAACTTGGATTGATCCATAACAGCTGTTTATCTGTGACTGTAAGTTTTTGATTACAATGGCGGAAACCAGGGCTTTAACAATATTAAAGATATTGACTAGAAAAATAATAAATTAAATCTACTACCCATTCATCTCAAAACTGAATGACTCATCCCCTATCTGTTACAATGATTCCTGGATCTTTCCCTGGACTGATTCTGGAAAAGGTCGGTTGTATATTTTTGCCACTAGGGAGGGCTTAATCTCTAAAGGTTTTCGAGCCATAATTTTTCAACTGTTGGTCCGATTTAGTCCAAAATGGTGTTTATGAATTTAATCCAGGAGATCTATCTTTTGTATGTATCCTAATTTACTCTAATAGTTCATATTTTACTCAGTAGGGGGAGCATGTTTTATTGAAAAATACTGTTTTGTGGACATTTAATTTGATGTATTCAATCAGGGGGATTACTTGTCCAACGCAGGGGATTGGGGTCTTTTCTTGTAGATACCCTTGCTGCCGTGGACAACAGTGCCGATCTAGTCTGGATCAGTTTCTTCCCAACCACAGGCAAAAACAATATTCAGATATTCTTAAAAATCTGTTAGGTAGTTTATGTATAATGCATGGAAATGTTGAAAAAAGCTGAATCGCTGAGTGTGAAAGGAAATAAGAAACAGAATCTCTTGATCCACCCCATCACAAGGCCAGCCCTCCCAGTTTCATGAAAATTCATCATGTACTTTCTGTAGACAACCAAGACAGAAAAACCAAACCAATCACTTCAACTTGTTGACGGAGGTAAAAAGCGTGAAACAAAAAACAGAAGGTTTTTTCATACTTTTGTTTTCATTCCTCTTAATACTGCATGAATTTTATAAATAAAAAAAAACTATAAATGATCTGCTTCTCGAAATCAAAAAATTGATCGAAAGCTCAATTTTGATATCTTTTTAAATAAATGATAAATGGCGCAACTCATTATTTACCCCAGGAATGACAAGGTTACTTTAAAACGTCCAGAGATCCCAACTTCATGCTTTCTTTCCATGTCATGGGTTCTTTCTAAGATAAATCCTCCCACTAAGTTTCATAGTTACTGTCACTGTCATATTTCTGTATCTTGCTGAGACAGAAAAACAAACCAATGAACAAACAAACCCTGTAGAAACAATACCTGCCTGGCAGTGATAACAAAATAAGTTTTGATGCAGCTTAGCTTGTGTTGTATGTATCAGAAGTAGGAAACAGTAAAACACATAAATTAGTTCTGGAATGCAAATATTATTTAAAGTACTGCAACTGCAGGTGGGATATTTTCCATGTGACCGTCACTCTCACCCTGACACTCAAAGTAGAAAGTTTGAGGGTGTACACAGGGGCCAATTTGAATATAAGTACATTAATCTGCAAACACAAGAATGGATGTCTAACGAAATATTCACAAGTGACCCCACTTATAAACTCGGCCTACGCTGTCGTCCCTGAACACGAGGGTACGTCCCCCGAAAATCCCCCAATTACCACAGGGTAAGCAACCCTCCCATTGAACTACTCGAAAAAAGTGTTATGTCCGAAAAATTGTGTTTTTCTATTTTAAATGTTTTTATAAGCTCCCTTAGTAAAGTAAATCAATTACTTTTAGGGTAAAATACAAAATACATAAGGTAATTGTCCTCGATTCAATTCATATGCACCACATTTGAACCCAATCCAATGAGCAGCTGAGAAATTTTGGCCTAAAATATTTTGGAGATAAAGCTCCTCCTAGTGTCAGAAGTATAAAACTCACCTATGCCAAAATGAATACAGTTCTTCCTCGCACTAAGTTTTATGAGGGTGTTAAATTTGAAAATGACCCCTGAAATAGTTTTTGAGTTATACTGTTATATAACGTATGAATATAATATTAATATCTGTTGCCCTTATGAGCACATTTTCCAAAAAAAAAACCACAAAACTTCACTGGTTAATCAATAGAGATCAGAGAAGTTAAAAAGATTAATACAAAAACAAACTTCTCATATAATCTTGCGTGGGAAACCTTTTGATACAAACTGCTGTCTAATATTAGGTGGATAAACCTACAATATTTCTTTAAAATCTTCTGTTTCCTCAGAAAGAAGTGACAGGACTTTGCTTCTCCATAGTTTCCCAAGTAAGTAGAGTGAACAGTACAAGTCTGGGTTTTTATTTATTGGTTTTTTTTGTACACAAACACATCTGTGACCCTGATTCTGCCTGCTGCTGTGATTTATGTGTTTTTATTCCTCTTAACTGTTTGTGGGATCTTTGAACTATGTTGTTTCACTGTGGGAGAATGTGTTGTCTCAATGATTAACCTTCAGTAAAAACTTTATTCGGCGATTTTTCTTCCACTATGCTTAACACTTGTAGGAGGAAGCAACAACTTGGACATGCTACTGGCTCTCTGCACTGTGGGAGCTTCACTGCCACATGATCTGCCTGAGGACATGTGACCCCAGCCTGGAGGAGACATCATCGAGAAGATGACAGAGAGGAAGCATCAGGCAGCATCTGACGGCGAAGCAACAGACCCTCCATGGAGACTCAGCAACATTAGGTCTATTAGGAATAAAATGGACGGACCAACACTAAGACATGCTTCAAGCTTGGTGAGTCATACGTTGTGTTTTCTGAGACATGGCTTCATCGGGGCGTTCCCGACTGTCTCTGTCAGCTGGCATCTGTGTTTACATCAACAACAACTGGAGCAGAGGATTCATCCGGAACAAAACTTTCTGTAACAGAACCAGTGCAGAACTCTTTGGCTTCAGTTTGAGACCTGTTTATCCGCCGAGAGTTTAGGAGTATCGTCATCTGTACTACGAATGTCCAAGCCTGCTTAAAAGCCGTTAGCGGAACAGCTCATCTCACTGCTTGTGAACGAAAGAAGCTACTGCAGCACCAAGAGGCCCCAGTTCTCACCTTAGGGGTTTTCAGCCACCGCAACGTGGAACTGTATCTCCCAGGTAACGACTGGAACTTCTTTCACTCGGTGGACGGCGACGACGCTACTGACACTTGAGATATGAGATCATAGTCAATTCTGTGTGGACACTGTGATTAATCAGCAGGAGGAGACAAGACCTACGCTGACATCCATGAAAGCAAGGCTTGTCCCCGGAATGCCCCCAAACCCCTGCGTGGTACAAGCAATCCCCCTGATTGAACTCCTCAATGGAAATGTGAGGTATAGACCGAAAAACAATATTTTTCATTAAAAAATCAGGATCTATCTTTTTTACATCGTGTTTTACCCTAATAAATCATATTTTACTGTCAGGGGGGGGGGGGATTTCTATGAAAAAAACTTCCAAACAGTTGAGGAGTTCTATCAGAAGGATTGCTTGTACAACACAGGGGATTGGGGACTTTACCCTTGTTGTCATGGACGACAGTGTCGGCCCAGTTGATTTGAACTCAGCTTTCAATACCATGTAGCCTGTAGGCAAACAGAAACAGATAAATGTAAATCAGTCCTTTCCCATTCCATTTTCTGTAACTGATTATACTGCTCAGTGTCGTGGGGGAGGAGCCGGAACTAATCCCAGCTGACACTGGGTGAGAGACAGGATATACAGACAACCATGCATGCTCTCAGTCACACCAAGATAAATTTAGGGTCACTACTTTACCTATATTGCATGTTTTTGGGACTAAGCTGGGGTATTGGGAGAGAAGCCACAAAAAAACAGAGGGAAGATCCAAACTCCACACAGAAAGGCCTCGAGGCCAGAGGTGGATTTGAACATGGACCTTTCTTGCTGTGGGGAAACTGTGCCACCCTCTGCAGCACTGTTCTGCCCTAAATACGGCCGTTCAAAATATTACTACTCCTTCAGTTCAGAATCAAAAAAAACCCTCTCAGAACCATGGTATATATATTAGAAAAAACATATGTTGTTGAGAAAATTTGAATATTTTTCCTAATAAGTCCCTTTTCCCTTCTCAGCAGTTAAAGACTATTTTATAAAAGTTATGGACTGACAAAGAAAAAGAGAATCTGCCTCATGAATAAACCACTATTAAAGCTCAATAATGCTGACACCCCTCCCCAGCCCCCTCCCGTGTTTTGCTTTATCTCCGTCGTTACGTCATCCTCATTCATACACACACACACCGACCGTCATCCACCACTCTCTTCCTCAGTGCCATCAATTTTCTCAAGTCACCAAAGATTACCGTGTGAGAATGCAAAAAAGGCTGATCAGGAGTAATTAACATGGCTTCTTATGCAAATTGTATTAATACAAAACTACAAAGTAATTATGTAAATGAAGACTGCATCGAGCATTTTGACAAATACTCCCAGCAAGGCAGCGCCGAGATGGATGACAAGTCGGCTCACTCCGGTTTAAACCGGAGGGTTGAGTTTTAATCTACGGAGCGGATGGTTAGTGCTGCTGGTTAGCTTTGTGTGTGTATGAGTGTGTTTGTGTGTGTGTGTGTATATGTGTGGGGAGGGGACAATAATATGAATATGAATGAACTGACTGGCTTAGATGATTGAAGACAATTTTAATATTCATATGAGTGTATCAATGTGGCAGAGATGCGACAAGGCAGAAAAAATGGAAGGAAGGATTTTTGAAAATGCAAATAACAAGGAAGAGTTGCTGATTCGCCTCTTTATGTTCTATTAATGGCAAAAACTCTCCTTGCAGATTTGTAGGCCTATCTTTCATACAGTATCTGATCCAGACTTCATATCTCCTTTGATTTGCTCGCTGTGTTACGGTTGTGTACTGGATACAGACACACACACACACACACACACACACACACACACACACACACCTGCATTTAAATACACACACAGCAGGTCTGAGGTTCAGAAAAGATAAACTAAACTACACTAAATATCATAGCAAACTGCATATTAAATCAAAAACTCCACTTGTTCATGTGTTACATAAAGTTGGGACAGGATAATATTTTACACGTTGAGATACTACTCATCATCATTCCTGGATTTCCTAACCAGTGGTTTATTTGGGGTTAAATATGAGCATTTCCAAACCCTTTTTCTTTAGTTAAAGATCTCAGCTGTTAATTATTGTTGCGATAGAAACAGCTGTACAAGAGTTTAATCTAAACACAATAGTTTGTGCTGATTTGGATAGACCATAATCTGTATTATCAGTGAACGTGAGCAAATTGACACAAGGGAAGTGAAAATGAAATGAAAAAGAACAATATTGTAACTAATTATACTTTTATATATATATATATATATATATATATATATATATATATATATATATATATTATATAAATGCTTATTCGAGGGCCCACGGAAGTAACAAATACCGTATAGCAAGATTGTGTTTTTGAGAAATCAATAATATAATTCATTTGTTACGGAGTAAAAAAAATTACTACTTGTAATAAAAGGATTTGTAACTGATAGATTTCATAAGTAACCAGTTAAAGCTTGTCAAGATTCATGTGTGTGTGTAAGTGCTGTTCCAACACTATATGTTTTCTATGAGGCCAAATAAAATCAGAATCAGCTCTTCAACATACACGCACACACACACACACACACACACACACACACACACATTTTTAACACGTGTAGTTATACACACTTAAATTATGTGTGGAATGTTGACAGTTTGATGTACGCACTTAAAATTTTGTATCGGTGAATATACTGTATGAATCTTATATTTTCTTCCCCCATCATATGAATAATCAAATAGTCAATGTGTGTGTGGTTAAGTATGTGTGCGTGCGTGCGTATGTATTGTATTAATTATAATAAAAAATTTCATTCTGTGTTTTCTCTCATGTTTTGCACTGCATTTTGAATTATTCTGTTTTAAATGTGTAATAATCATTTCCTTTTCTGTCTTTGAATGCCTTAAATTTTATTCCATATCATCCAATGATCCAAAATTGCCCAATGAAAAGGAAATGTTAAAAGGATCGTGCTTCAATAGCACCTTTCTAGCCCACCTGAAACACTCAAAACACTTAACAAAACAGCTCAGCATTCACCTACTCTCAGACGTTCATAGAGTGGAGGCATTCTGCTGAACTCATCATCAGCAGTAAACATTCACACAATCACACAATCACACAATCACTCAATCAATCACTCACAACCTGAGGGACCGTCAGCGCCCTAAATAAACACTATAACAACCAAAAAAAAACACAAACTTTGAACTTTATCAACTTTAATAAACATAAACTAACACGTAAGCACACACAAGCACACAAATGTTTGGATTAATGACATACTGCTTACCTGTTTACTATAGTTATTATTGTTGTTGTCCAAATGTGGACCTCGAATTGAATAAAGTAGAAGCTTAGGTAGAAGCCATAAGAAAAATATAAACAGGGTAACTGTGAAAAGTATCACAGAGAGATATGACATGGATATAGGTATGAAATGTGTCTATGTATGTGTAGTTACACAATAATACATTCACACACAGATTGTCAAGTGGCTCTGTCCCTTTAAAACTATGACATAATATTAGATTTTTTCCCGAACTATACATCCTTTAAGGTCTGTGTCAATATAAAAAGCTGCCCTCCTTTCCACTCCAACAGGACTTATCTCTGACTCTCTGAATGAAAGCGGTTTTGCTGCACAGAACTGTGTCATGTGCCGATGAACTGCTCTCTGGAGCAGTGCAGGTACAGTACGTCAATTTATATGTATGCCATCAAGTTAAAATGACACGTCTCTTGTTTTTCCTCCATTCCAGTCTGTCAAGATTCCACCTCCGTGGAGTGTCCTGACTGTCAGTCGGCTAGGAGGCTGGATTATGTGCGACCAAAAGGATAGATAGATAGAACTGCTAGGACTACGCTGTCGTCCACGACAGCAAAGGTATGTCCTGGAAAAAGCCCCCCAATCCCCCGCATTGTACAAGCAGTCCCCCTGATTGAACTCCTTAAAATTAAATGTGAAGTTATACATGAAAAAGTTTTCGGTCTTTTTGGCTTAAAGAAGAAAAAAATCTCCCCCTAGTGAGTAAAATATGAACCATAACAGTAAAACATGACGTATTCAGCATAGATCTCCTTGAGTCGATTCATATGCACCTAATTTGGACTAAATTGGAGTTGCGAAATTATGACCAGCAGACTTTTCCAGATAAAGCTCCTCCTAGTATCAGAAATATACATCTGATCTTTCCCAAAACCAGGTAAACATGAAATAGTTTTTGAGTTATCGTATTAATATGAAGGATCTGCAGTGGACGCAGCAGTAGCCGCGATGAAGAATCCATGAGCTCCCCTACTTTTTGGACACATAACAACCTCCAGCTTAAAGAGAGGATGTGATTCTTGAAAGTGAAAGCTACGTTACGGTGGACCAGACTTTCCTTACATCAAAAACACTAGATACCGTTTATTTTTTATGAAGGATCAATGAGCATTGAATTTTTCCGAGATTTGGATTGACTTCTGTGACATACTTGCAGTGTCATAAGGGGGAATAACCCAGAAGTGATAAGGAGTGGGGGGAGTATTAGAGGGGTCTCAGGTAATATACCTCGACATTCAACATGCTGTTTACAGATTCTGTGCAGAAAAACAACACATCCTCCCTGCAGGGTCCATGTTGTTCCCACGTCACGGTTTAAAAACTTGTGAGCATTCCAAAGTCTCCGGAACTGCTTCCACGGAATAACCACGGAATATGGTACCATCAGACGAGCATGTGATAACTTCTTCAGAGCTCTCTGACAGTACATGGATAGTTCTGTCCATGCGCTATCAGGAAAATATGCATCTGTTCTGGTCAAAATGAGGTTCAGTATTTTTTTCCAGATGACAACCAAATGCTTTCATCCTAATATTATAGCCGATACCATCGTTGTGGCCCTTCTTTACCTCTCTCTCTCTCTCTCTCAGCCCAACTAGTCAGGTAGAAAGCCCCCCAGTAAGTCTGGATCTGTTCAGGGTTTCTGCCTGTTCTTTTTTTTTCTCCGCTGTGTCCATGTTCTTGCTCAAGAGGTATTTGTTCGGTCTCTGCAGAATAAAGAGTTCAGTCTAAAGTGCTTTCACATAACATTAGTTGGGATTTGGCGCCAGTGGTGATTGAAGTATTCCGATCCTTTACTTGAGTAAAAGCGCTTATGCTACACTGTAAAAATACTCCACTACAAGTAAAAGACCATTCATTATGGAGCGGATTATTTTTTCTCAGTGTTTTTAGATTACTATCACTGCTGCATTACTGTGTAGTCCTACGTTACTACTACAGGTGTTACAGGTTGAGTTAATCCAATTACTTCATCTGCTGTTACAAAGTTGTTCTTATCCTGTTTTGTTGCATGTCTGTCCTTTGAGAACAACGTTTGTCTCAAAGGACAACTTTTCATGAGATCAGCCTGCTTTCAGCTTTTGCAGATACGTTTATTTATTTAGTTAGTTTAGTTTAGTTTAGTTACTTATTTAAGTTACTTAGTTTTCTTAAAAACTAGTTAGCTAAACTGTTTAGCGTGTAAATGCTAAACAGTAAGGGCCCAATGACGGAGCCCTGTGGAACTCCACAGGTCAAAGGGGCCACCAATGAGGAGTGTCAAATAGTTTTCTAAATAATAAAATAATTTTACAAGTCCGATTTTTCATTCTTGCTATTTATAAACATGTTTGAGTAAATGATTTTGTCATTTTATGGTAAATTTGGTAAAATCTTGGTGAGGACCTTAAAGGGGTGAGTACTGTATTTCAGTAAAAGTACTTAGTTACTATCCTCCACTGTTAAGGAGCAATATGAATAAAAATGATTTGACTTGATTCTATAAACGGTGATTTCACATTTAATCCTGTTTGTTTCCCTTCCGTACTTGTGCTAGATGCACACACACAAACACACACACACAGACATGCATACACCCACAGGCCCACGCACACACACAAACACACACACAAACACACACACTATGATGGATATCATTAATTTCCAGGGGAAAGAATTGTAAGAATTGTGGGAAATACTGGATAAATGCCCTTTTTTAAAGGTTCTAAAAGTGGGGAGAACAGGAATAGGATGTTCTAAGTCCAGGCCAAATAGAAGTGAATCTTTTATCTGTTGGGGAACAGATCAGCAACACAGTCTGCTCCTGTGTTAAAAACTGTGTAACAGTTTGTTCCATTGTTTTTTTACACAATATGAAAATATTCACAGACTACGCAACAGATGCTTCTACACTCGTCTGTAGGACTTCCTCTGATTTTAGACAACTCAAAATGAGTGCCACCTTAAACATTCTCACGTGTGAAAGCGTCTGTTCCAATTCACATAGAGAGCAGATGAAAGTGGAAAAAGTCAGAGAATGAAGGAGTACTTTGACCTGCTGGGAGCTCATTAAGGAACAATGCCAGCAGTCATTTTCTGAGCTGACATTCAAAGTCCCTGATCATTTTTTCCTCATGATGCTCTCTCTCTCTCTCGCTCTCTCTTTCTCTCTCTCTCTCTTGTTTACTCTGCGGGCCTCTCTCTCCGTGCTGCCTCTCTCTGGGTAATGAAAGTGTGAAAAAAATACATAACATATTTCAAGTGGAAAGCGTGAAATAATACAGCGAGTCCTTCTGAAACATAAAATATTATTGCATCAATTTAGTTAACAGTTGCTGCGGTGCGCATTCAGTGGAGCTGCTTATATATTTTATTATTTGCATTTAATGTGGGTATTATTGCCTTTTGTTTTACGACGACATATGGAGCAATTACAAACACTTAGGAGGACTACAGTCAGATATGATGCAGGCGTTTAAATACAGGGAGGTGAATGTACTGGAGCACATACAGAGGAGTGATACCAACCTAATGATCTGACCAGGATGTTCCATCCAGAGCACAGCGTCACACCTTCAGAGGTTCACTGAGCTGCCTGGCGTGGTACCGCCTGGTAAAATATTGATTAAGTTCAGGCCAAAGACTCTGTTTTACAGAGCAAACCAAACCACAGTGTGTCACTTCAGAGGAGCTGTGTTCTAATAGGACAAATTAGGAGATCTGACTCGACTTTGTGTCGTCTTGTCATTTTTGATCTATTTCAGCACTGATGAATAACCCTCCTCCGCCACGGAAGTAATGTTTTTACTTCTCTACGTGTCTTTGATTGTTAGAAGGATTACGGAAGAACTAACGGACTGGTGGGGGGGTTCGGGGTGGGGGTTCTGAACTGAAACATGGAAGTGGAAGGAGCAAGAGTATGAGGAGAGACCGACGGTTCCAGAGTATTTTGGTAGATTTAGAGTCCAACAATAACTCATAAATTAATGGACAGATAGATATGAAATGTGTCTGAAAAAAGCCCTCTAGTTGGTTCCGATCACTATAAAAGTCTACCGTGGGCACTGCTGTGCCTTGGCGGAGGTTTGGGCTTTCTGAGTGCTTTTTCCAGTTAAATCTGATTCTGTCCAAAGTTGGATTTTCCACAAACGTCTATAATGGTGCTATTGGTACCGGGGGAATGTTGGGGGATTTTTATTTCAAGGATTTATGTATATCAATTTCTGGAAACACAAATTCTTCATCATAATATTGATCAGAGCTTCAATACCATAAAAACACATCTAAGGCACTTGCAATTATTATTACTAGGGCAAAGTCACAAACTCTGCTGAGTGTCAGACGTCTGTCTCCGTCAGAGAGGTGAAGCTCGTTCAGCAAAATGCTGTTAGCTGCTAGTCTCCTTATAACTGACACCTGACCAGACTTCTCTGACTTTGCATATAACTGTTTGTTTATAGTCATTTTATTTCATATTAACATTCAGTTGGATGACATTCATCCTCTTGAAATACTTAGGAGGGCTGGTTTAGGGATTATTATTATCAGAACTGAAGTGGGGAAAGGAACAGTTAAGGGTTTAGGGTTTCATCTGTCACATTTCCTTTCCAGAGAACCAATCAAATAAGATCATGTCATGAAACTTTCTTCACACAACAACAAGGTACTAAGCTAAAGTGCTATTGATTTATTGCACCTTCTCTTTTTTTTCATGATAACAAGTAGGACTTCTAAGAGTGCAGTTTGTGGCCAGTTCAGTTCTCAAACATCTGCCTATCCTATTTCTATTTTTCTATTTTTCTCTTCCTTTCTGGATTGGATAGTCAACGTCTCAACAGAATTTATCCACAAACACTAAAAAGGCAAATCCATGACTGTAAATGTGCAGTTGCATACCTGGTCAACGGATAAAAATGCATTTAGGGTGATGAAGGAGTAAGAATTAGGAGTGAAGCATTGGCCCTCTCCCCAATACGTCTATGCTTCCTTCTTTTCTTCCTTCCTTCCTTCCTTTCCTTCCTTCCTTGTGTCTTTCTTTCCTTCCTTCCTTCCTTTTTTTCGTTCCTTATGCAACTTGTTGGGAGACACACTAGATACATAGTCTCACTGTCTCCTAAAGTAAGCCTGTATACCGCTTGAAAATACTGAATCACTACAGGAAGTAAAGGTCAGCAGTGCAGAAAAACACAACAGAAGAAGAAAAGAAATGGATCTGCCTGAGGTTTTCCTATATCATGAGATGCCTGGTTGAATCCATTCATCCATAATGTTTGTGTTAACACCCCTTCAAGGTTATCAGATTTTAGAAATTTTGAAACAGATTTAAATGTACTATCTGTATTTCAGAAACAGATTAAAATGTTTTCAGATGAACACAAACAAACAAGGTACTTCTTTGCTTTTCCCAAACAGCTTTGGAGGCACGAAGCTCTTTGGTGCTTTGCTGAGGTAAGTTAACTCTACCTTGACTCCATACATAGAACACTTACAGACATTAAACGCTTCAAAGTTAATGACTAGACAAAGAAACATATTTACTAAGATGCAGTTCCTACCTGCTGAATTGTTTTCCTGCTTAGGGTAAATTCCTTTGATTGGCCTCCTTTCTCTCCTCTCCCGTCCTCCCACCACCTCCTCCTCCTCTTCCGGTGTCACCTGGATGCCGATCTCTACCGGCTCCACCACCTTCTTCAGCTGCCTCTGTTGTTCGCGGCGATGGAGGCTCTGCAGAGGTGGACTCCCTCCGCCACCTCCCCTGCCCTGGTTGTTCACCTTGACAATGCAGCCGTTGGCCAGCACTGGCATCTGGCACTGCTTCTTCTTGTGCTCGATGAAGAGGAGGATGTCACCCAGTGGGAGAGTCATCTGACACTGCCCACAAGTCAGCAGGTCCAGGTCGGCGTGCAGGCCAGGTGGCAGGGTGTGGGCCAGACTCGGCTCCAACAGGTGGGGAAGCAGGCCGAGCGGGTGGGAGGACAGGCTGAGCGAGTGAAGGGGTAGGGAGTCGGAGGGCATGCGGCCATCTGGATACTCAACCTCCACTGTCCAACGACAAAAACAGGAGACGTGTTAGCAGATGTAACAGCATGTACTTATATACACCAATCTCCACCTGTCAAACGTTGTGTCTGATATCTCTCAGAACCTGCATTTACTTCTTCAGAACTTTAAACACTAGCTGCTCTGTGGCATCAATGAGCTTTGGGCACCCATGGCCAAAGCTCATGGGTGCCCAATGACCAAAGCTCATGGGTGCTCACTGGACCCCGCTTCCAGTTCACCACCAGTCCTTCCTTCGTCTCCTTCAGGTAGATAGTAACCACTGCGGACCGGAAAAACCCAACATAACCTGCACTTGTGGAGATGTTGTGACTCAAACAACTAGACATCACAATCATGGCCTTTTCAACGTTGTTTAAAATGTCGCCCATGTTTGCTGGTTCAACATATTACAATTGAAGACGCTTGATGACTAATACGCCCACCAACAGACAGCTGCCAGGGTAACGAAATAATCAATAGGATTGTGAATAGTTTTCAAGTTCAAGTTCAGACACTTGAATCTATTTGAGTTTATTTATCAAAATAATCTTATTTAGAAAATGTATTTATTCAAATTTCCTAGAATCAACATAAATCGGTCTCGTCTTTTAAGTCACTCAATAAAACGCGTTTCTATAGACTTGCGTTTATTTGATGTTGTCCGTTTCATTTTCCTTTTGTTGTGTATTTGCTCTTAACCATAAAAACACATCTAAGAAACTTGTAATTATTATTACTAGGGCAAAGTCACCAACTCTGCTGAGTGTCAGACGTCTGTCTCCGTCAGAGAGGTGAAGCTCGTTCAGCAAAATGCTGTTAGCTGCTAGTCTCCTTATAACTGACACCTGACACCTGAATTATAATTTACATTATAATTTATGTAAATTATAATATAATTTTCAGGAAATTACATTATCTTAACAGGAAATGTATTTAGATCACATGAGTTTTATTACATAAATCTGATTTTTACTTTATTTTACTCCTGTTTTTATGAAAAATATGCATCACATAAAGTTTTATTATTTATTTAATGTTAAAGTGATGTAATCTAAATGCATGGAAATCTTACATGTCATTAAAATACATCAACCTTAAATATTAGGCTTAAATATGTTTGGTATCATTTTATATTAATTGCTTTATTTTTGTTTAACCAATAGTTAATTCTCGTCTCATTATTATTATTGTATATTTCGCACTGTATCAGATCTTTCATCACACATCTTCTCTCACCAACTGCACTTCTACTTCTGCACGTATGTCACATTAACTCTATATACACTAATTACATGCCATAACATTAGAACCAAGTGAAGCTAAAATTGACATGGATTATCTCGTTGCAGTGGCCCCCGTCAGTGGGCGGGACACACTTCTCAGTAAGTGAACATTTTGTCTTCTTGTGGATGCGAGCATACAATCCTGAGCGACTTTGACAAGAACCACATCCTGATGGCTGGAAGTCTTGATAAGACCATCTCCAAAACTTTTACCAGTCTGCAGTGGTTGTTTGAAGGGAGAGCTGCAGAAGCGAGACCTGAACAATATTAGGTGGTTTAGCTGATCGGCTGTGTGTTTGTGTGTGTGTGTGTGTGTGTGTACGTGTGTTTGTGTGTGTGTGAATATGTGTGTATTTGGCCTGCCAAATACAGCCATCAGTCTTCTCTTGGAATGAACCGCCATTTATAGCGGCAAACCACATTATTAAGAGTAATGAGAGTAACATGGAAAAATAAATACACTCCATAGCCACAAATCTGACAGAGTTGATCAATAGAAGGCAATAAGACTGAAGGACAGTCAAATATCAAAAGTGCAGCGAACTTGCCGAGTTATTTATTTTATATTTAACACAATGTTTGAAAATAAAATGATATGGAATCCCCCAGATATTTGAATCAATCGAAAATAATATCAATAATAAATGTATTATTATTATTGTTAATTATTTATGATTAATATCAATAGCATTATTATAATAAACATATCACCTTTAACTATAGATATTTTAAAACATTATTACTGTTAATATGTAGATGTATCTAGATAATGTAAAGCCGGTATTACTGCGTACTGATGAACGTGAAAGTGTGTAAGCCGTTCACTTATGCTAAACTCAGGCCTTATTTACCCACTAAGGATTGGGTGTGTCGGGAAAAAGCGCTAATTGAGCTTGAGTTCACCTAGGCTGAAGAAGGACTAAAGAATTGTATTCTCTTTTTTTTTAAAAGGAACAGTGATAGATGAGCATCACAAAAATAACCTGTCAGTCTGGCAAACTGAAATCATTTATTGCATCTGCACTGTAGGAATAGTTAAAGAGGTGATTTGGGGTTTAGAATAAACCATGTGGTTCCTGTCAAGCTCCAAAGGTGCTGCATTCATTTCATTTATCAGAGAGACGTTTACTCTCAGCAGGATACCAGTTCTGAGGTTGGGCTTTCGGTGTTTACCAGCTATCAGTGTAAATGTGTTTTTAATCCATCTAAACCCTTCACACGCTCCACACAGCTGTCAGATAATATTCAGGACACAAACACAAGTGGAAAGTTTTGTTATTTTGTCAAATATATCACTACAGGACAAAGCTGAAGCCAATCGTCACAATCCTTCTTTTTTTTTATGTGCCAGCGTATTTTTGTAAAAATGAATGAATTCACTGTTTTGGACTGTTAATGGTTGTTAAGTGCCACATTCCACTTTCTGAGTCATCCTCCTAAACCTTCTACAGACATCTCACAGAACAAAATCTACTCTATGGAAGAACGTTTGATATATTTGATATTTTAGAACTAATACAGTTCATTTTCATAGAATAACTCTTGTATTCTAGAAATAACACACCCCATCAGGATAAAAATCCCTTCTCATCTAAAGCTTGAGACGACTTTCTCAAGCCATCCACACGTGAACAACCGAGAAAATGTGCAAAATTGTTTGTTTCAGACAGAATGTGATGTGGACACATGTGATAAAGAGAGAAGCACAACAAACTGGTCAAAGAAATGCTGTGACAGGGCAGCAGTGCTCCTCTGAAAACAACAAAAAAGCTTGAAGCAGCAAAAATACTTTGTTACATGTATACCAATAGTATATATATATATATATATATATATATATATACATACAATAGGTATACAGGTAGTTTATTTATAGTTTATTTAGGAGGGGCAATGCCCAATCCATGTATATTTCCAGATAAAGCACATTTTCATCTTTAGTCCCTGGGCGGGGGCCAAACAATGCACAGATTATAGTAATTATGATAAATTAGGACGCACACCGTAAAGCACTATATAAATACAGATGCAAACGCGATGTTCCCCACACAAACGACACACAAATGAAAAAAAACTGATGGATTCTCTCAGATGAGTATGAAACCACTGATTTTATCCGCCCTCAGTGAAATAGAATATTAGATATAGATATTTTTCAGAGGAGAAACATTATCATAATTAATGACTGATGAATGAAAAATACTGTAGGAGCAGTGGAATGAAAGTAAAAGAAAAAAAACACTCTGACGGGACATTCATCCAACAAAATCAAAAGAAAATAAAAAACAATTCGGAAATCATTAAATATTAAATAAAAATGTAGAAACGCAGCCCAGTTGACAGCTCCTCTCATACACACACACACACACACACACACACACACACACAAACGTCACTTAGAGTGCAGGTGATGATAGAAGAAAAATAAAAAGACAAACTAATAGAACATAATTTGCACATATCGACCACCGAGGGGGGAATGTGGCATTAATGGTGTTGGTCTCATCTTTAGATGAACACAATCAAACTAAAAGTGTCACCCTCTGACTGGCAGAGCAGGCGCAGCACTGACAGCCTGTGAGCGCCCCCTAGCAGGGACAGAGAGGAAGGAGCGCAGGTAGAGACACATAGGGAAACAGAGAGAGGGAATGGGTACGAACTTATAGACACACGTCTTAAATGTTTCTCTTTTTTTTTTTGCAGTGAAGAATGTTTTTCCGTTTGATTTTTGCAATGAGAAACAGGAGGCAGGTCTGGACTTCTGGGTGTTAATGTTCTCAGACAAAACACCCGAATCTGACTTATAAAAACATAAACAGCTTTCCACGGATGAATCCTCCCTGTGTGTCTTCAGACAAAACCTGAATTCTTGTCAAGTTTTCCCTCACAGAGCAGAATTTCAACATTACAGAAAATGTGAATATAGTGAATTAGGTGGGAATATAATCTGTACAGTGAATTATTATCAAGAATAACACATTTATTATTTCTGAAATATTGATTTCTTGTTGAATTATTTTTGAAAAAATGTTGACATGGTAAAAGTACCAAAAAAAAAAAAAGAGAGAAGCAAAAGTAAACTTTGAGTTTGAGAATCCTGGGCATTGTGAAATTGGAGCTTCATAAAGTTTTGTGCGCAGAGTGTTTGAAACCTGCGTTCACGTGTTCTCCTGCATGCGTGTTTCTAGATATACACATTTACTCACGAATACTAATTCAAAGAGCATCTCTCACATCTAAATGATGGACTGGACAGCATGTTGCTGCTGTCTGAATGGTGAAATATCAAACAGGGTGTCAGCTCTGACCTGCTCTGTGGACTCCGACTACCGACACGCACACACACACACACACACACACACAGTCCGCTTGAAGCAGTTTACAACAACGCACACAGAGAGTTTATTGAGTTGCCTCATGTTCTCTATCCTTTTCATATTTAACTTAGAATACTTGATACGTGTTAAGGACAATGAAGTCTCCAGTGGTCAGCCCTGCAGCGATGGGGTTCAGTCCCCTGCTAAAGGACTTGTTCAATTTACCAAGTCACTCGTGGAATCTGTAAATGATCTGTTCTGGGAGGTTTCACACAATAAGATAATAAATAAGAGCAAAGCAGCCTCAAGACACTGAAGAGAGAGAAATATTCACTGCTTTGAAAATAATCCATCTCATTGACGGTGCCTCATCTAATCTAATCCGTTGTTATTTTGATTAATATAAGAGTAAATAATGCAAAATATTTACACCTTCAACAGGTTTTTGGTTTGTAGTTCAGTCAGACAGCTTCTCGCCTGTCAGCCCTGCAGGAGAAAGTGATCGGCTGAGAAGTTCAGCGGGTCAAGAATCAAGGATTTGCGTTAAATATGCAAGAAGAGGGATTCGTACACTTACGTTGTTTGGTTTGATATCAGGTCTAAAAGTTTCATTTAATCTTTCAAAATATATATAAATCAGCTACATCTTCCTTATTTTAGTTCCAGCAATAATCGCATGTACAATTAATAGTATATAATAAATGTTATCAATACATAAATTCAACTTTTAATAAAATGCTGCCAAACCCTCAAAGTTTCATTTCAAAGGTATTTAATAAATCTCAAATTTTGTAAATGATATTACAACCGTGGAAATGGCCTGTATATTAGAAGTAGATTAAGAAAGGCTATGAAAGGGAAAATTAAAAGTGTAAAACCAGAGGCTGACATTAGGCAGTCAGGGGTAAATAAATGAACGATCATCCAGCAGAAAAGTAAAAAGAAAAGAACTCAGATCAACCACCAGATCCACTTTTAAAGTGTGAGAGTCACATTGTCTCTTATATCCTCTTTTTTTTTTTTTTTTCTTGGTAGAATATGGTGAAATAATTCCATCTGATAATCGTAAATCCTGATACATTCTCCAACTTCTATGCTAATTATAAAAACAATTACTTTGAAATAGAGCTTTTATGTGATTAAATATTCTCAGCAGTAACAAGAAACTGCGGTTTAACCTTGACATCGTGATGTTAAACTCATTTAAATGTATTCAATTTCAGTTATTTTTTATTATCAATAGAAAAATCTGAAGCGATCGCATGGTGGTTAAAATTCAAATAGAACAAAAAATTTAATAATAAAAATCACAACTAAATAAAAAAAACTACCATGAACGAACTTGCATTTAAGTCCAACCAAAGACTTTTCTTCAGTTTGTCCGATTATAACAGAGCATAAAAAAATAAGATGAGAAAATAAAGACCTTAATCTAATATTTCTGGCAAATCTGAAAAAAAGAATCAAACTTTTTTTTGTTCACTCTTGACAAAAAAAAGAAATAATCTGAAAGTTCGTGGTCAAGCAAGCAGAAAAGAATCAAATCGTGAGAAGTGCAACGGGAGATGAAGAAAGAGAAGGTAATCCTCTGCTGTGGAGGTGTGAGATGTTTTGCAGGTGTGCTTACATGTTATTTCTCTCTGGGACAGATGCTGCGGTTTCCCCTGCTTGCGTCGGGACATCGCCCTGGCATTTACACTGGCATCGCCCGGTCAGCGGCGCTGGAAGGGTCGGTCTCCTCCTCCTCCTCCTCCTCCTCCTCCTCCTCCTGCTGCTGCTGCTTCTCCGGTAAACCACACCTCGCTCGCTGGCTGACCACCTGGAACTGACTACTGTCCACTGGCCCTTGATGTCACCCTGGAACTAAACCCTGCGGATTCCCCCTCCCGGGTTCCGTGGCGCAAAGCTGATCGGCCGAGCGCTCGGTAGGACTTCGGTGCCAAAGGATGTCGCACGCCTCCTTTCTTCGGTCGCCGTGTTGGGGAGGAAAATTGTCCGACTGTGTTCCCCCACGCTTTCAGATGATCTGATGAAGCAGAGGGGAGCGGAGTGGACTGGAGGAGAAAGGTGGCAGGTCTCTGGAGGTCGGTGGTCACCTGCTGATGGCCGGTCACCTCCTATGTCCACTCTCCGGCCACCGTGGACACCGTGCGCTCCTGCAGATGAGACGATAACAAATCACGTCTCAAAGTGTGTAAACCTCGATCCAGTTTCTTCTTCTTCTTCTTCTTCTTCTCCTTCTTCTTCTTCTCTGTCCGTCGTCAAGGAGTCGGTGCGTATATTCTGCTTCAATCAGTCCTCAACACTTCAAATGAGAGTCCAAAGTGCTGCTTTCAGGACAGACTGAGAGCTTCCGGTCGCTCTGTGCTGGATGCTGAGTCCCGCATCCCTGGGCAGTGTGCGGCTCTGTGCGGGTCCGTGCGGCTCCGTGCGGCTCCGTGCGTCTCTGTGCGGCTCTCTGGCTTCTACAATGGCAGAAAACTCAAGTTCAAGTGCGGACGTGACGTTCAATCTGTGGTGAGAAGGGAGAGTAGACTGAAGAGCACTGGGGGCGACTAGTGGTGGCTTACACACACACATACTCACACACACACACACGCGCGCACTATCACGCACGCACGATCACAACCTTGCAAACACTCGGCTGTTTGGAGAGCAAGAACGTGGTGGTCTGAGTCGCTCCACTCCTCTCACCGGCGTCCCGCCGCCGTTAGAACGGATTATATCTCCGTTAAAATTTCCCCAGCACGAGCCAATATTCACCTTTAAATCCATCCGCGTAATGTCTCATGTAACATTCCGTTACTTACTTTTCTCCGGAGCCCCCTTAAAGCGTCACATGACCGAAAAAAAAAGAAGAGCCTTGCAATAAATCCATGCGAACTGTTTTACAAAACTGCGCACGGTTTATAATCTGTTCTAAAACACGTCTATGAATATCTAATGGCATAACATTGCTGTGTATTGATAAATGCGATGTCCGTACTGCTGAAGTTGTAGACAAATTCGTAATTTTTGGACTTTCTTTCATGTGCACGTGCAGGGTTGATTGATTTATGCGCAATGATTGCGACCTTTGAAGAACGAATTATGAGTCTGTGCGCACGGATTATGAAACGTGCGGATATTATTGGTGAATGCGCCTGGTTTTGAAAACTAGCAAGGTTTTATGCATGGTTCTTTTGTTCTCCGTCTATTAAATATTCTTTATTCGATTTTTTTTTTTAAACTTTTTAGAACATCTTTCGGAGTTTATGTGCGCAGACACATTCGCAGCATTTAAGGGGTATAATAATTGACATTATATGATCATAAAATCATGAATGATCCCACTGATTGATTGATTTTCAACATACCCACACAGGTGCGGCCCCTCATAGGCGCAACAATTTATACATCTCCCAAAAGTCCCTCATATTCTTATCTAAGAGTGGAGTTTGTGGTTTGTGAATATATATATGCATCATCCGATCCGAGTGGTTTCATCCCAGTGATGAGTGATATCAATGTCAGAGGAACTCATCACGTTCAAGGACAGGACGTCACGGTCCAAAACATCGTGACCTCATGGTGTCGGAGGAGCTTTAGCTCAAGCGGAAGTTGAAACTGAAACAGGTATCACAAATAAGGCGGACAGAAATGTCTAAATTGGGATTGTTTGACATTACTCTAACGGGGACAGTTGGTACAGAGCACATAGACAACGTGAAGCACACACGCGCACATCTGCGCCTGCAAACATGAAGCAGCTGATGCTCTTGGCTGGCAGGGCGCGCGCGCGCGCGTGCGTGCAGGTGAGCGTTAGTTTGCAAGTTAATAGTGGTTAACTGGGGGTAGAAAGAAGTATTTGTGCATGCTGGCTGCTGGCAGCCCCCACTCTTTCAAATACAGGCAGTCACCCCGACAGCTTGTCAGATTTTTAGTTCATGCACTGGTGTGGCGCGGGAAAAAGAAAGATTTAAAGGCACAAAAAATGGAATTTGGCGACTTGAAGAAACTTGCAGGCGTGTGAGCAGTGGCCATGATGACTGTGACGAGACCCTGCTAGTTTTTTTGATAAAGAATAACACAACCTAACTAGGGGCCAGTCAGCCTTGACTATGAACTTGAGCTCATCCCTCCCTTCATCCCCACAGAGACGCATCTGAGCTGGATTAGCGAGTTTCAAAAAAAAAAACAATAAAAAAAATTTCTTTTTCATCTGCATGTCTGCATCCGAGCCTCGTCGCTCCATCTCATTAATTCAGTGGCTTGCAAAACAAAAGGAAGGAAGGAAGCAATGAAGGAAGGAGGGAGGGGGGTCGCATAGGATTCTTTTTTATCCATGTCTAACTCCTCGGCCAGGTGCTGTCAGAGTGGCAGATCATCCGGCGTGAATGTTTTTTCACCGTCCCTCCTCTCGCTGCTTGTCCTGTAGCCTCGAGCAGACTTCTGCCTCCTCTTCTCCTTCTTTCTTTTTCTTTTCACTATATCTTTCATGGGAGCTCATCTCCCTCGCTCGGGCATTCTCCCCAGTAATCCAAAGCCTCTCCCCTCACCAGTATCCTGCAGGAGAACATAAACACACGCTCCTCACGCTGATTTAAAGGAAGACGAGGAAGAAGACAGGTTTTGCTCCGGTGTCTTTGAACACTCCTTTCATTTGGGAGGGAATAACGCGGCACTTTGTCACAATTACAGACGACAGAGAGCATTATGTTAAAAATGTAGATAATTCTTATTTCTGCCGGTGGGCTGTTTTTTTTTTTTGTTTGGTTTGGTTTAGTTTTTTAATAAGTTATGAGATGCTTTGAGTGTTTTTGGTAGATGGACGTTCTGGAAAAAAAAACAAAGGGCGGGGGGGATCCTTAATTTTTTCACTTATAGTAAATCCACACACAATCACCAGGGATTTCATATCATTTGAGAAAAGCTTCATTTCTATTGTAGTTTAAAAAGATTTAAACCTTTTTTTTTCTTATATAACCTGCAGCCGCTGTTGGAGTCAGGAGCGGGTTTGTGCAGCATCACTACCTGGATGTGCTCTTCGCCCTTGAAAGCCGGTTGGTCCATTAGTCAGCGAGGCGACAGGTGCATCATTCCCACTTTCTTATTGGACATTCTTTAAAGGCGATTTCTCATTTAAAGACCATCACTGTGAGTTATGGTGGATCGCTCCCGGCATCATGTGCATGCACTGCCTTCATTTGCATATATATGCGCAGCCGTTTGTTTTTATGTTAATGCTAAATATTGCTTTTTGTCTCTCCCACCTACTATTGCACATCATCGCGGCTGGGTGGTTAAATTTTAATTAGTGAGACGTGGAGGTGTCCTTTAGAGCATTAAGATCACTCTTCCAACAACAACTGTTCGCCACTAAACTGCTGATATGGATGTTTATGCAAACTGGGAGATAAATTCAGACCAGGAGGAGAAAAACAAACATGCACAGCGAGTTCACTGCTTTTAAGGACTGACACATTTACTTGTAAATCACATCAACGTTTTTATGACACGGGTCTATTAGAATCTAGTATGCATCTGAAGAATGTCGTTTTTGAATGAGCTACTTTGCGCAAATCCCATATGGTGATAAAAAAAAATGACATTCAACTGAAATATCTGGAAAAAATGAAGTGATCGAGTGTTTTTTGTTTTTTTTTAAACCCACAGATGTAATTGGCTGAGGTTAAAAGTTCACTCTTGGTCTTGGAAATAAAGGTTAATTTATTTGCTGCTGCACAGTTTTACTTCAGATCAACAAAAGTAACCACAGATACCAGAGCTGTGAAATAATTGCAGGCATTCAGATTTTCCTGGTTACTTTAATGACGTTCATTCTTGACCTATAAAATACCATCAACGAGTTTATTGGGATTATTTAGAAGTTCCGTGTTGACTTTGTTGTGACATTGCTCTCATAAAACCAAGGACAATTAAATTCTCTTCAAAGACACGAGGAGAATTGTTTAGACTCAAACAATACTTAAAATGAATTTATAGGAAAATGTTTCAAAATGTGTAAATTTCATCTGTTATTGATTTAATATGTATTTGCTATAATTGATAAAGGGCAATGGAACACTCTATTGAACTTAAGTGTTTATTACTGAACAGCTGAAAAGTTGACATTAAGAGTTACCAACAGGCCAGTATCATTTATTAAATGCTTAGTTGCATGTCTTCCAACTCAGTCATCGGTAATTAAAAGCAGTAGTGAGTCAGATGTTGATCCGATGAGCTCCGCTTCCTAGACGATACAACAGCGCCCTCTGATGGGGAACCTCTGCCACACCTACATGTTGGTCTCAACGTACTGACTGAAACCTCTATCTACATGAAGAAAACTGCATCAAAACCGATCCTCTAAGACTGAATTATAGTGACTAAATTGTTCGGTTACATAGTTGATGATTTATGTTTTCAAATGATGAAATCCGAGAACATTGGTCAGGGATTTTGTTGTATGCATCAATGTTGTGTATGTATGTTTTCGGGTTGAAACTGATATAACTCCAGGGTCTTATTTTCATTCTCCATAATTACCTACAACACAAAAGCAGTGAATCAATCAATCTTTATTTATATAGCGACAATTCACAACAACTGTTTTCTCAAAGTGCTTTCCAGAAAGGGCACTGAGATCTGTCACATAAATATGACTTAAACCAATTTAATGCAGTGTCTTTGGTCAATTAAGTTTTCAAGTCTAATTTAAAAACTAGACCTGCGTAAATGCAACCATTTACAAGTGGGCCCACAAAAACAGCAGGTCTCATAATATTGCCGGAAAGTTGAGGATATTATCCAATAGTTCATTGTCACCCTGTTCAAATCTACACGTTACATCCTTCGTTTTAACGCGATAACTAATAGATTATTTCATGGTTCATTTAAAAAAAATTATAATCACATAGACCTTAGTGTGAGGAAGAACTGAACTGATTTTGGGAAAGGTCGGTTTTACATTTCCGACACTAGGGGAAGCTTTATCTCCAAAAGTTTTCTGGCTTTAATTTCGCGACCAAATTAGTCCAAATGTGGTGCATATAAATCGACTTGAGGATATCTATCTTATATACATCATATTTTACTCTAATAATTCTTATTTTAGTCACTAAGAGGAGCTTTTGTTACGAAAAACACCGTGTTTTGGACACCACTTCGCATTAAATTTGAATCCAGTCAGGGGTATTGCTTGTCATTGCAGGGGAGTGGGGGCTTTTTATCGAGGATAGGCCTAATTTTATACCAATAAATCTAACCAGGGTTGTCAAAAAGCAACGCAGGCAGGCTCAGTCGTCAGGTGGCGAGTTGTAGTCATCACTGTAACATAACATCAATAACAGGGAGCAGAGCTTTGGATAGGAAACTTCTTCAGACTTACTGAAGACCACCCGTGTTGCTGCAGGCTAAATCAGATCCAAGGGCTGTTTGTGGTCTGGACCAGTCACTTCTGAGTGCAGAGATAGTCGGCAAGCAGCCACCAGGCCAAACATGATTGTTTTGTTGAAGACAAATATCAGCCGATTGTGACTGGACTGGATTTGCTTGACTTCCACCAGAGTCCCTCTGGAATGAGTGAGGAGGCGCGGGGCTCTGAACAAACAACCGCAGACACTCAAAGCCGTCATCTGATAGAGAAGTCTGGCACTGCAAAAAGCTTTGTATTCACCACATGTAGTAGTATCCTGAGATGTTAATCATAAACCCAGTAGTTCTGATCCAGGCCCATACTTCTTGTTTTTTTTTTTTACGGAAGCTCACCTGTCATTTTTCTCTTCTGGAGCTGAAATGGTTTTTTGACTTTCTTATTTCACACTTTACTCTTTTGTGGACAAACAACAAGACATTAGGACTAAATCACACCATCTACTCCCTTTTTCTGTCCGAGAGGAGTCTGTGAGAGCTTGAGTAATTAAATAACATAGCATCAGGGAATGATTTTGTTCCAGTCCATTTATAAATTCAAATGCAACATGTCAAATGAAAGAACTTTTTTTTTTGACATTTGTTATTGTCTGTAGATTATGTCACAACTTCAAAGATTCGGGCTGATGTGACATTTTGTTCAGTTGACAGGTTAAGTTAAATAGCTCTACATCCCGTGTAGGAAACTGCAGTTTAAACTCTTTGCACCGACTTTGAGGTTCAATGTAATAACAATAAGTGAGCAAAGCTTGCGGATAAAGCTGCAAACAAAACAAAGTCACGTATACCTGCTGAAACAAGTAGTGCTGAAAGAAGTGACACACTATGTCTGTTTCACTCAGATATAATAGTTTTTTTAGTTGTTCTAGGTGTGGATAACTGTTGAATTTGAATGGATTGAGGGGTTGTGACCAGGTTAAATAAGATTATTCTAGTAATTCAATGGGAAAAACATGAGCCAAAATGCCAGAAACGGGATTATTACTTGGAACAAAGAATCATTTTAAACACTACAGATTTGCAATATCCTGAAAATATAATTCTGTTCTTGGGCATGTCTTGTGGAGCTCCTCCCACTTTGCTCCCGGGGCGCCGCAGGTGGCGGCCAACTGCTCCCCAGGGATGGATTTAGTGCAGAGAACCATTTTAGCTATGATGTACTACTACTTATATAATAGTTTGTGACAAACAAAGGCTTTTGCTGTTGTGTGTAACCGGACAAATTACACAGACTGAGAAGGTTAAAAATAAAAGTGGGTGGTCCACTTTTTGATGTTCGCTTTTACCTACCATGACATCAGCACACCTTCCTGCAACCCGGATCATCATCACACCTAAAGACTGCTGCGTAAAGAACCCGATCATCCAAGCTTATGACCCTTTCTCAAGAACTCTGGAATTTTGTAAAGCTTAGTTGGATTCTTAATAATTCAATCTCTCTCGCTTGCAGGTTCAGGATTCCATCTCCTGGGTTCACCTGCAGCACCGCAGTAACAGAACGATCCAACCATCAAGGACCCATCAGGCATAAACCTGGAAATATCCAACCTGCATCACACACTCTCTAGCTCTGGAAGGCACTTTGGACAACATGATCAAATGTTACATTAATTATCCGAGAGAAATCCACTCATAGGTGGACAATTATCACAGACCTCCAGTCAGATCCATCAATTAATCTGTCTGGTTCTCCAGCACCGCTAGACCGCTCCACCACCTGCCTACAGCTCTCAAAGGGCAAAAGTAAGAGAGTCTTACACCTCTGACCCTCAGGTGTTTAACGCAGATTTGGGAAGGTGTCAAGAATTCTTATTAGGCTCTATGTTGTTTAAGAAACGAGCCCATACCTTTTCCTCTGATATTTCTAAGGTCCACTTGGTCTTGGGATTATTGAGAGGGAGCAGTCTGGTGTTGATTCTGACTTGACAATTACCCATGACGGTTATGTGAGGCCGCTGCGAGGACTGTTTAGGAAGGGGTTAACTGAACAACTGAAGGATGAGTTGGCCTCTTGTGACGACCCGCTGGATCGTCACAAGAGGCGGGTTATCTGCCTCGACAACTGCCTGAGGGAGAGTCGGCGAGAAAAAAAGGTCCAGTAATTCTTCTCCTTCATTTGCTTCTCCAACTGCTGTATTCTCCCCCGCACCTGCTAAACTCTCCAATCTATCTGAAAGTCCCTCTGAACTTCCTGATTCCCTAGAGGAGGAGGAGGAGGAAGAGGAGGAGGAGGAGGAGGAGGAGGAACCTATGCAGCTGGGTCGGGTTCATCTCCCTCGGGAGGAAAGGCGGCGCAATGTAAGAGCATGTAATTGTACTCATGTGAAATGTCCAGTGTAGTCAAGAGATCGGACCCTTGAGTAGCTGGGTGGGGTACTGGTGAATCACACTACTACCTTCTCCCCATCAACATCCTGCTTGGTTGTTCCTGCCGCCCTCTGCTTTAGGTCTGTACCTCACCCACTGCAGGATCTAGATGATTCTTGGACTGACTGCAATTTTTTGGATGTGGAGTTAGACATGCAGTTGGGGGTGTCACTGTAGAACTTGTCCACCTCGTTTACAACTAAGGCCCTGAATGGAGGTTATCTAATGAAGTTCTAAGGAGGTTATCTAAGGAAGTTATGCACTGAGACAGTTACTCTCCTCATTTCTCATTTCTAGTAATCACACCGAACACATCTAACCATCTCCACCTCTTCAAATAGCCCTATTTTTCTCTATACTTGACTTGATATTTGGTCACACCATTTTCATCTGGCTTCATAGATTTTTACCGTAGGTTCTTTACCGATGTCTGTAGATTGGCTGCCCCTCTCACTGAGCCAACCTCTTCCTACTGTTTTTGTGAAGTTGAGAATGCCTTTTTACACCTGAAATGTCTCTTCAGCGCCAGTTTTGGTCCAGCCAGGAATCATGAAGTAGTTTATAGTGGTGATGGAGGCGTCTGACACTGGAGTAGGTGCTGTGCTCACCCGAAAAAAAACTTCGCCCCTGTGCTTTTTTTTTAATAGAAACTGTCCTCAGCTGTCCCCATAACTGTGAAGCCGGGAATTTAAAACTGCTGTGAAGAGCTTTTACAAGACACATGGTCTTGATTTCTTTCTCAGTATTCCGATATTAAGAATGTGAATGCATTATGATGCGTTTACATTAGATCTAGATCCCACCCGATCTAGAAAAACATGAATCTGCTGTGTGATCTCCACACAGCAGGTTTCGAGATCAAGGTAATGATGCAATACTTAACTTATGCCCCTTATTTTGAAAGCTCATATTGTGCTTTAGAAAGGCATATTATATTTGGATTATCCAAAAGGCCTATATAGCCTAAATATCAGCTGCATGGGGGTCGTGTAGAGTGGAGAGTTTCACTCAAAGGTAAAGAAGACGGAATATCTACGGGATATTATTGTCTTGTCAGAAAAACAACCGGAGGAGGAAAAGCACGCAGGGTCCTTCATTCCCAGAGTTTAGAAAAAGGTACATAAAGAAGGAACCCAATGACCCCAGTGACTTTGAAGTGATTTTTCCCCCACCTTACTTTCTCCTCCATCCTTCTTTTCTCCCCAGATATTTGGCTTGACAGTCAGGCTACTGGACAGGAGAGCTCACCGTGCCAAAAGCTATTGTGTCATACGTACACTACACTCACGCTGACCCCCCGTGCTGCAGGACCACAACCGTAATCATAGACAAACGATCACTCGCTCACACAGCCAAGGTGGCAGGTCTGGAATATTCTGGGTCAGGGATGGGTGGCCTGATGAAGATGAGGTGGGACACCATTGCTGGGCCTCCTGACTGCTCACTGGTCAGCACACCACTGTGCAACTCTGTGTGTGTAATCAGGTTTGATCCGAGCTGATTTTGTCACATCTCGGTCGTCTCAGGGGCATCTCCTGACAGGCCTAACACACCGTAACCCGCAGAATGACCAGAGACAGCGGTGAGGAGGGTAGTCTGGGATTGGGTGTTGGGCTGGAAGGGAGAAAGAAGGAAGATGAAGTCAACTAATTTCTAAGGGCTTGATTATAAACAGTGTGAATAGTCTTCAAAAGATGCAATGATAGATGTAATTTGTTGCATCATGTAACTCCTCACATTTTTCCCACATTTTGAGTTATTATTGAAAAACTGGAGCTATTAGATTGAACCTGTTTATTATATGACCCAGTGGTAGCATGTTTATGCTAAAGAGTAAGGGGCCGGGGATGGATCTCTGGGTGGGGGGGGACACAGATCAAAGGGGCCATGAAGGAGTATGCATTAAGACTATTGACGATGTCCTCTTAAATAAGCACAATTTTTTGGGGGGCAAGTTAATGACATGCTAAAAAGAATAATGTAACTTGATACAATCAACAACAAAAAAAAAGGATATAAAAGAAAGCATTTATAAAAAAAAAAATGTGATTTACTAAAAATGGTGAGCTTATCTAATTAAAATAAACTATTTGTCTTTTAACTGTTTAAAAAATACGTTATCAAAGGATTTGTCTTCTCAGACTGACCACAACAAGTCAGCATTAGTAGACACACCTCCTCCTCCCACACTCTAAACTCAGGATCCCCACTAGCTGGTTTGCTCGATCTATGCTCTCCACACTTTTCACACGATTGCACCCGCACCTCCAACACCATAATTAAATTTGCGGACAACACAGCGATATTGTGAACATCCTTACAGGCATGAGGTGGACGACTGACTGAGTGATGCAGGACCAACGATCTGGTTCTCAACACCTCAAAGACAAAGGGGATGATCGGAGACTTCAAGAGAACAAAAGAGAGTGTTTGTCTCCCCCTCTACATCCATGGAGAAGCCTTGGAAAGAGTGGAACACATTGTGCTTCTTGTAGTAAATGTATCCAGACAGCTGACGTGGACTTCCAACACCTCACATCAGATTTTTAAAAAATGCAGAGAAAAGACTCCTCCTTTGTCCGGGTTCGTCAGAACCAGACGAACCCGGACAAATAGACTGAGGAACAGCTTTTTCCTAAGAGTTGTGATATCCATCATCCACCTCTTTGTCCGACCACATAACTGAACCCATAGACTGTGAGCGCAAACACACACACACACACACACACACTGACTCATCAAATACTGGGACATGAAAAATTATAAGCTCACACATATTACTATATATACAAGAAGTTCACTTGTGTGGTTTTTCTACAATTGTGTTTTGTTGTTTTCACAAGTTTAACGAAGCGAACACTTTCAGTTAATATGTGAACAAGCCCTATAAAAGCACACATCTTATTTATATATGTCAAATGTCCCTAAAGGTGTCACAGCAAAGTGTTCAGATCCTTTACTACATTGAAGGTTCCCAAAAGCTCAGAGGCCTCCATCATTCTTAAATGGAAGATTCTTGGAACAACCAGGATTCTTCCTAGAGCTGTGGCGTTTTAGGCTGCCAAGAGCTGTCCTCATGGAGCTGTACATCACTTTGGAGTGAGCCCTCAGTAGCCAGACCAGAACAGTACTGTCCACATCGGGCTTTTTAGACAGCAGGACATTTCAGAAGGGTACTGGGAGACAACGTGGGCCCTTCACTGGCATCCATCAGTTGCCCTCTCTTGCAAGTTGTGGATGGAATCGATCAACTGGCCACACAATATATCAAATTTTCATAGACTGCTGTAGTCCCTGGGTCCAGTCCAGGGAGGACTTCATTCCATCGATGGTCTCCCCAACACCATTGGTTCAATATGGCAACCTTTCCTGACCCAGTCCCATATGTAAACCGCCAACATTGCCAATCCATAAACGTTCAGCTGAGCTGCGACTCCCAGAAACAGCTTCTTCATGTGGTTTCCCGCTTCCCAGGAGGCGTCCATGACGCCTACATATCACAGAACAGCGCTGTGAGAGATGGAGACGCGTGGCTCATCGGTAAGAAGAAACTGTGCTTCTATTCTTAAAATAACATGTTTTATTAGGAGATGGAGGATTTGCCCTGGCCCCCTGGTTAATAACACCTCTCTCCAACCCTCACACTCACCAGGTGACATTCAATCGGTGCCACTTGCTCCGCCATCGAGCGCACAATTGGCATCTTGAAGAGACAGTGGGTGTGTTTGGAAACAGCGTGTTATAAAAGAAGGTGGCAAGCTGCCTCAGACAGCAGAGAAGGTGTTTATAAAGACAACAGCTGAAATGTGTTTATTTCTTGCGGAAATAATAGAGCCTATACACCACTTCAGCCATATTCTCAGTTTCTCGCATTTTATAATCTTTGGCCATCTTTTCTTCATTTTAGTTTTGTAGGACAATCGTGGCCAGGGTGCTCTGGCTGCACAAAGGCGCCTGGTTGTGCCTTCAGAGGATGGTTGCGTCATCTGTAAAGAAATGATTTAAACATATATTGGTGACCTTGTGGGTTTTCCAATGATTCAATGTTTGGTCTATAGCTACTACAAAAGGACGTGTTTCAGTTTTGGGTTACACTTTTTAAACACATGGACATGTTGAAGAGACTTTCTCAAAATGTAAAACCTTAAAGATGCTTAAACTGGTGCATACATACAGTAGCTTACTTTCTTCTTCTGAGATGGGCCTGATCTCGGTATTGCAATCACCAACACAGGGTCCAATTACTGCGTCTGAACTCTCTGTGGATGGTACAATGTCTCCAATAATGGCCCTGGTGTGTTGGTCCAGCGTTGATGATTGTGGGGAAGCCAGTCCCCCGGCAGGGGTCAGCATCTTTTTCTCTCTTTTGTGTTTAGAAAGACGTTTCTTAACCTCAGGTCTGAGATCAAACCACTCTTTTTTCACTTTTTCTATTGTGCACTTTTCTCAAGATTCAACATTCACTGTAATCATCACCTCCTGCAACAATATTTACATCTCTAAACTGCTGACATTCTTTAACGTTTGGAGTCCAGAGCTCCAATGTCCTTGGCATTTTTCTCACAGGTGCGAACAATTTGGCAGTTTAAGACTTCGTGAATCCGACGTAGCTTTTCTCTTAGGAGACTTCTTAAGAACCAACTTAAAGGGAACCCCGACTATAAAGACATTAAGGCATCATTATACCATAAATGTTTTTTCATAATGATACACGGTGTTAAGAACACATAAAATACTGTCGTTTCTTTAAAAATCCTCAAAGTTTAAGACATATTTGACCTAAGCAGGTCGCCATCACTGTAACGGTGCATTGCGTTATGGGTTGATGACGTAGAATGGTTGATGACGTAGAATGGTTTATGTCGCGCTGAATCGCTGTAGTTGTGTGTTGTTTTCGTAGCATTGGTGAGAGAAAAAACAATATAATCCCCCATTGCGCTGATTTTGGTTGTACTTTCCAGTCAAGGGGCAATAAGGGAGACGATGTAAGTCTTCACAGCTTCCCCAGAGATAAGAACAGGAGAAAACAGTGGGAAGACGCCCGTGGACATACACAGCTTCCAAAGGACCCGCATCTGTGTTCGCGTCAGTTCTCTCAGGATGCATTTGAAGCATTTCGTCTACCACATCTGCAAAAAGAGCTTACGGGTCATGCTGGTTATAAACGAAGGCTAAAACGAGATGCCAGGCCAACATCTCCACAAAAGGAGACTTAACGCCATCGAGAAGGGAGTGACAACCACTGTAGGCAGCGGCAAAGACAGGAGACGCTGGACGCATTTCTGCTAATATCTGAACCAGCTCACAGGTGCAGAGAGTCAGTAAGCGGACCATCGGACACGACTATGACCATGGAGGATATCATATAACAATGGTATGATCTCTATGCTTACCTTTAACAGATGCTTACAAAAGGAGATCTTTACAACAAACACTCTCTTTCATGGTGTCCACAGCCACACAACTCCCGCACAGCCACTAGCGATTGTGTCCCACTCTCGCTTCATCGCGTCTCTCTTCATCACGTCTCTCATCGTCTTCTTGTGCTGGACAAATGACACTTTTAACTGTTGACATAGGATAGGCTGGCAATACCCAGAAGGCATTGCAACGCAAACAGCAATGGCAACCTACGAGTTAAATTATTTTTTCAAAATGAGTAAAAACTACGGGATGTAGAGTCAATTTTATGTTTCATTTATACAGTCGATACCATCAAATATGATAGTACAGTCATAGTAGTACAGATAGTACAGATAGTACAGATAGGACAGTCGGGGTACTTCTTAAGAAAATATTTGGGACGATATTGGTGAATGAGGCCCAATGACCCGAAGCACTCAGCCGAGACAACTCTGAGTGGCCCAGGCAGAGCCAAAATTACCCAAAATGGAAAATCTCTCATGAGACCTGCTACTGGCTGTCCAGCAAGTGATGAAGAAAAACATTTTGTCTCAAACTGAAAGCTTGTTTTTCAGAAACAGCTACACAGCTTTATTCTCACAATGTCATGACCTCCTACCGGATCAGGCCTTTGGACAGCACATCATGTGCAGACTGGGTTCAAGGGAACGTTTTTTTAAATCCATATCACAGTGAGTCCCCATCAAACCTGACAGAACATGAGAGGATCTGCAGAGAAGCTAATCACTTATCCAATTTAGCGGCGTGTCTCAAAGACATTAAGACTTAAATTCAGATAAAACTGAAGTTATTGTGCTGGGACCACAGCACCTTAGAAACAATTTATCTGAAGATATATCTACTCTGGAAGGTATGACCTTGGCCTCCAGCACCACTGTGAGGAACCTGGGAGTTATCTTTGATCAGGATATGACCTTTGACTCCCATGTAAAACAGATTTGTAAGACTGCCTTTTTTCATCTGCGTAATATTTCTAAAATTCGGCACATTCTGTCGCAAAAAGATGCAGAAAAGTTAGTTCAGGCAAAATCCTTCTGCTCACTTACAAAGCCCTTAACGGTCAGGCACCAACGTATCTGAAGGAGCTCATAGTTCCATATTGTCCAATCAGAACTCTGCGCTCCCAGCATGCAGTGTTACTTGTAGTCCCTAGAGTCTCCAGAAGTAGAACGGGAGCCAGAGCTTTCAGCTATCAGGCTCCTCTCCTGTGGAACCATCTTTCAATCTTGGTTCCGGGGTCAGAGACCCTCTCTACATTTAAAAGTAGGCTTAAAACTTTCCTTTATGAAAGTTTATAATTAAGACTGGCATAAACTAGCTCTTAGCTATGCTGCTATAGGTTTAGACTGCTAGGGGATCTCCCATGATGCACTGAGTTTTTCTCTCTTCCTCTCTCACTGTCCCTCTTTATACACCCCACTCACTTTAATGCATGTTACTGTATTAATGCATGTTAAATGGTTTAATGCATTTTAATGGATTAAATGCATGTTACTAACTTGACTTCTTCCCTGGAGTCTTTGTGTTTTCTCGCCCTGTAAGGTCACATGGTTGGTGACTGGTTCTGCTGCTGTGGACCTGCTCGGTGTCCACTGATCACAAGATGCTCATGATGATTATAATTGTTATCATTATTATTGTATAGTATTTCCCCATAAACTATCGCTAAATGTTACATTAATACTAATGTTATTATAAACCTGGGATCCCTGCTGCCGCGGCCCGACCATGGAGAAGTTGAAGAAAGTGGATTATAGCTGATATCTTTGCTGCTTTCCCCCCCATCTGTTTCCCTCCTCACCCGTGTCTCTCTCTCTCTTTCTCGCTCTCACTCTCTTTTTTTTCAAAGCCGACCGGTCATGGCAGTAGGCCGTCCACCCTGAGATTTGGATCTGCTCGAGGTTTCTGCCCGTTAAAGGGCAGTTTTTTCTCGCCATTGTCGCCAAGTGCTTGCTCAAGGAAGATTTGTTGGGTCTCTGTAGATTATTATATAAAGTGTTTGTTCTAGACCTGCTCTTTCTGGAAAGCACCTTGAGACAACTTTTGTTGTGAATTGGCGCTATATAAATAAAGATTGATTGATTGATTCTCTTAATTACTAGATTTACATAAATCAAAAATTCTGTAAATTTTTTTGTTATGAGGTAAAAAATGTATTTCAATGATTCCAGCATAAGGTCTGCAACATAATAAAATGTGAAAAACAGTGGACAGGTGGGAACGCACTGTTTGTACACTTGTCCGAGCACACGTGTGTGTAGATATAAACAGACATGGTTATGGACAGAAACAGATAAACCTCTATAAATGTATAATGTCTCAGGTGTAAGTCATCTTTCAAAACGAATTACAGTGGATTAAGACAATGACAGGACCTGATGTCACAAAATGTATTTTCCCTTCCCCGCCGCGCAATAGGGGAATACGTGATGCCATTTTGAGTTCATAATATAGTTTAGAAGCTCTTCATTAGAACTCAGGCTTTGAAAATACCACCAAAGACAAAAATCCACGAGTGTCTTTGGCCAAATGCAGAGTACTGATTGAGAAGGCGGCGACTTCTGATATACGATTTATTTATTTCATGTCTTTTGGTTTGATGTCAGATGTTTGCAATATGTGCTTTGGTTTAGATCAAGAGAAGCGTCCCACACAGTGAAAAGGAACCCATGAATTCAGAATCTGCTGAATCAAAACTTCATTTGACCCAAATTGAATGAATCAAGTTAGAAAAAATAAACATCGGTAAAAAGGTCAGGGGTCAGGGAAATGGTAGAGGAATGACAGAGCGACTTTCAAATCATGTATCTGCAAGAAGAGACATAAATATAATACAAAAAAGCAAAACACATAATTGGTGAGAAGTAAGACCAATTTTAATCTCTGGCTGCTTCAGGACCAGCTTCCTTTATAACCTCTACACGTCGGATCTTTTTACACCCACAGATTAAAGGTGATGCAGAAGGCAAAATGGTAACGAGTCGCACAAACGCACACAAAAGTTTGGTAAAGTTACACCATTGCATAAAAAATACAGATTTTTTGAAAAGTGCTTGAGCTGCTTGAGCTGCAAAGAGACGTGTGATTCGGGAAGTCTGCTGAAAAGCGAGTTCATCGTGTGTTAGAAAGTGTTAGTTCCCCCTCTTTAGAACGGGAACAGAACTTGCAATTGCTCTGCTTAATGTAAGTCATTAAGAGGGGCAACAATATGGCTGTGAGAATTCACTCCCTTCCCTTTACACCACCACTACCTAGACTCTGTTAGGAAGAGTTAGTCTTCCTATCTTTAACTAGGATTTAGCCCAAGGTGCATTTCACACATTTATTCTGAAATCGCCAACCGAAGCAGAAATTCTGACACTCAAGGCAAGTATTTGTATATTTTAGGAGGAGTGAATGTCTTGTTTGTTCAACATATCTTAGACAGCAGAGATATCCGAGGAAGAATGTCAAGGAGGAGAAGACAGGGACTGTTTCAAAGCTGTATTTCAAATTGCAAAGACATTTTAGCAGCCATCACAGTCATGCTTGGCACCAACTCCTCAGTGTATGCCTATTTCTCAGACAAAAAACAGGATGTCCCCAGTCACCGTCCCTTAGAAATTCTTCACAGGCCAAATGGGGATCATCGCCGTTTAACATCTAAGCTGTCAGCATCTGAGGGGACAGTGCTGAATGTACATTTGCATAAATATAGTGATGTTTGACCACTACCAGGAGATTTTAAAAAAAGCCTACTGGTAGTTAGCAGGCGACACAAAGAAGCAGAAAATCAAATCAAAATGTCTTCATATTGGGGAGACAGCACCATGTCCGGAAAGCTCCTTACCCCTCGAACAGAGGACAAGATCAACTGCTAAGTAACAAGAAGGTCAACATTTTTAGGTTAGTTCATTGTTTTCCAGAAAGCTGCTCAGCGCATATATAAAACATTGAATGTGGATGCTACATTGTTATGTACCATGCCTATTTTATTAAGGGTTTTTGTTGCTGTTATTGTGAGATGTAAAAACAAAAAAATCACTGCAACCAAACTACAAAGATACTCTCTGAAACACTAAATGATAGTAGAAGGGCACTTGGGAGAGATCATACCTCCACCAATGCTGCAAATGAATTTCTTTACGTAATATACAGTCACCTCTTTCTCATTCCAAGGGGCACAGTTCTACAAACTTTTATTGAAATCTATAAACGTTTTTGAGATACTCTCTCACATACTAACTGAAACCCAAACGAAACATATTATGAAAACCTTAACTCTTGGACAAAGATAAAATTCATTCCATCATTTTTAGCGTAGGTAAAGCAGTTTTTTTTCATCAGAAGCAGCCTTTCCTGTTTTAACTTGTGGAATACTCCCAAAAGTTGAATCACCCGTTCCAACCAATAACATTTATGTCTGATAAAAGAATCTGTCAATCATTTTTTTTTAAATATCCTGCTAATAGACAAACGAACTGAATCGATCAACCCCTTGGCGAAGGTGAAAATACTCTATTACAAGGGGACTGCAACGTTGACAGAAAATTTGATTTCATGTTAAATATAGAATGTTTCATCGGCCTTCTTTAGAGTTGGTTTTAAAAAAAGTTTTGGGCGATTGGATCACAAGCGGACAGCGAGACACATCGCCGTTTACACCTGTGTCTATCATGCGTCTTCGAATGTGTCCGGCTGACAACTTGTGTTCAGATTTGGTTACTGCCTACGTCACTTCCGCTACGGAGTTATCAGTCACGTTTTTGTTAGCTAGCACGAGCCACATTACAACTTGAAGATGTTTTAAGAGCTAATATACCTGTACGGACTTATCCAACTAATGAGACTGACAGGACGAAGAAAGTCCACTCTCTTTAAGAGTCGCCCTTCCGCCAAAACAACCACCACATCCAGCACTGATGACGTATTTTCCTGTCCTGTCCTTGTCGGACACTTCTCTCTTTGACCAAAAAATATTTGGTCAAATGAGTACCAGGACACCTCGGGAAATGGAGTGAGTGAAGGGATCACAATGCGTCTTTGAGGTTTTTTACACTTGTATTTAGCGGTGTGTCCACTTATTATCCGATCGGCCAGAATGCATTTTAAAGCCAAGTGTAAACGGGGTCATTGAGAAAGCCCGAACTTCATCCTCCGGACATTTTGAACAATTAGGTTTTGAGCACTCCAGAAAAGGCATTAACAGATATGATTGTCAACAAAAAACACACTATGCTTCTTCTGCTTACCCATTCCACATTCTAGAGTTTAAGGTAACCCCTTGCATTTGTTTTATGCTATAGGCCTTACAAATTATTAAATCTCAATCCGAGTTCCAAGCTTATTTTCACTCAAATCCTACTCTGCACAGAAAGCTCAGGGACTCTCTGGTAGCAGTGTTTTTACGGTTTTAAATTCGGAGTCATTTAAGAGACAAAAATAAATAAATAGAATGGCTTTGGCAGTATACTTATTCACTGTTCTCGCTGGGATCACCCTCAGTTCGAATGGCACTTGGGCTGGCCATTTCCCTTTGGCAACTCTGGGTTGAACTTTCAGTCAAGTCCAAAACTGAAGCAACATCTTCCATGACCTTTTCCTGACCCTCATCCTGCACCGACTGTCCATCAGCCTCGAGATCCATTTTAGGCACAATCTTCTTCTCATTACGAAGGGGACTGTTCTCATTCAACTGAATATCCTGGCCTTCCTCCACCTCCTCCAGCTTCTTTAGGATAATAGGAAGTTTTGCATCAGGGTCTGTATTCTCAATCAAAGCAATGTCACTATCCTCGTAGCGAGGCAACGGAACGCCCTCCTCCAGCTTGGCCTGGAAGTGGAGACGTTTGGCACGTCCACTGGCCGATGCCTTCTCCAGGATCTGCTTCTCAGCTAAGCGGAGCTGGATCCCCACACGAGAATGGAGTGTTAGATCTGGTTTCTCCAGCATGGTGAAGTCCTCCTGCATGAGGCCAGGACAGCCAACAGGGACAGAAAATTTGTGAAAGGAAAAGAACAAGAGATAATGAGAAATAAAAAAATATCTTGATTCCCGTAATCATCAATCAGCAACTAACCACCAACCATTGACAGATGAATACTTTGTTTATGTCGTTATGTCATATGGCTCCTGTCAGTTGGTGGGATATATTACAGAACAAGGTAACATTTTGTCCATGAAGTTCATGTTGGAAGCAGAAAAATGGCCAAGTACAAGTACTTGATCTACCTTAACTCGGGTCAAACTGTTACATGACTGAGTCAGAGCATCTCCAAAACTGCAGATCTTCTATGGTGTTCCTGGTTTGTAATGGTTAGTTCCAGCCAAAGTGGTGAACCTGCGACCGTATTCAACCGAAGGCTCATTAATGCGTAGCGGAATCCAAGGCCGGCCTGTGTTGTTTGACACCACAGTCAAACAAGTTGCTGTGGCTTAAATTCAGGGTTCCCGCTCTTTTCTTAAAATCATTTTCAATGACTTATCCAGGATATTTTCAGTGATGATTTAGCGGCTAGAGTGTGACGGGTTATTGCAGCATACACTAATACATCACCCTGCTCCCACCATGCTTTGGTGATCATTTTCTACAGCTTTATACCTTGAATTTTGTATGCTTATATACCCTGATTGCTGCTATGTCTATTAGCATTACAAAGCGTTACATTATTGTCTTTTTGTCAATTCTCACACCAGCATTCCATGTTCTCTCACTTTCTCTCCTGTATTTTCTCTTAAAAATAAAAATGAGGTCAAGTAAAAGTTAAAGAGCCAGAAAACATATCTGCCACCTGCCTTACTCAAAAATAATAAGTGCATACATAGGCTAGCATACCTGCTATCATAGATATTTATGCTGTGGTTGTGGTTTAACTGCAGAGCTTCCTTATTTTTCGAGACACTGTTGCAATAGGCATTTGATTTTGTCATTCTGTTTGTGGATCATGGTTTGTTGGGCAGCTACTTTCCCCTCCAGTGTCTTTTGAGAGAGTAATTTTCATGAAATGTGTCATTCTTCTCTCACTGTTTAACTGTCCATCAATCTTGACATGGCCTTGCCCCCTTGCCTGACTCTTTAGTGCTGAGATGCCCATATTACCAACATCACAACAAGTCCTGGAAAACTTGCAATATGGCCTATTTACATCTCCTGATACTTCCCCTAGCCAGCCCCTGAACTGGGGGTCTTCTTCCCACTCTTATCTTGAATTTATGTCGTCTTCCTGACATCGTCTCTCACTCCTGTATTTAGAGTACTACACGCATTTGAAACTGTCTATTAATGTTCATACCGGCTGTTCTTCTGTAAATTACTGTTCATACTTTAGCTTCTTCATATCTTTCATATTCTATATATTATACATACTGTAACCACCTCACAGCACTGCTTCTTTCAAACATCTGGTTAGATGCTAAACTGCATGTCATTGTCCCAGTAAGTAATTGTACGCTACATCTAAAAAAAAAAAGGATTAAGGGTTGATGGCCAATATTTCTAGCTAGCTAGGTGTATGATATAAAAATAGGTGTGAAATATATTTATCTCTTTAACCCGACAGAAACATTGTTGGTTAGCTATCTTTTCAGTCTGCCGTTCATGTATTGTTTTATTATTATACATTTATGGTTTGTACTCTTTATTTGGACAGTTTTATTTAGATTTTCTTGCTTATATTTAAGTAAATATATTATTTTCATTAATAATTTTACTGTTTTAGACTGTTTTTGAGTACATTTTGTATGGATTCATTTTTTTAGTGTCATTTATTTTTTATCGCTATTTCATTGATTATTCCTAATCTATATCTTTTAGTATATTAACAACTCATATTGTATTGCATTTCATTTGTTGGCTGCTACTGTAAGGGCTCGGAATGCTGCACCGGCTAGAAGCTGAGATACTTCGCGCCTCAATGTTGACCATTAAAGATGGCGTGAGAACAGGCCACGCATACACAAACCTTCTTAACCATTTGCATTCACTCACAAGACAGAGAGAACTAAAGGTAGGAGAAATCATTTTCTAAATTAATTCAAGCTTTTCCAGGATGTATTACTTTTTATCTCATTTTCCATGTTAACCATGACAGGAAAATTGGTCAGTAATTTTCATGATTTTCAAGGACATGTGAAACCCTGAAATTGCTGGAAAAAGTTCATGCCGACTGTGGTAGAAACGTATCAGAACACAAAGAGCCTCACAGACCAGCTTAAATAGGACCTACTCAATAATATGCAGGTGGTTTTAATGAAATGGCTTATGGTGTATAAACATCTTTGCCCGAAGACAACCCTTCGCACAAACTACATTTGAAACAAAATTACGCATCAACACCTTCTACAATCATTCGCCCCATCTAACAACATTCACCATTACTTAAAGACGGGCTGACTGACCTCTGCTGTGGTCTTGTAAGCCTTGAGAAGAAGGGCGGCTCGGGTCTCGAGGAAAGTCCACAACTTGATCTCATTCTCCCAGCTGACGGGGAATTCACTATTGCCCAGAGTGAAGATCCTGTTGATGGCGCCATCTCCAAGAAGACAATCCTTGAGTTCCTCTGAAACCAAAACTAAATTTTAGCTTCTCCCCAAGAAGACTGCTGATTCTGTTGACGCGGAGAATATATGTTACTCGTGGGCCAAAATTTGGATCTGATCGCAATAAGACTCATGGAAAAGTGAGATGAATGAAACAGAAACACTTCTGCATCAAACTTGATGACAGAACCAGTTTGACATAAACCTGAAATAATGAGACTCCATCCGAAAGTCAGTCGGCCAGAATAAATGAGAGAAACATGGAGAAACACGAACAACAGCAGTAGCAATATGACTGATGAATAAAACTACAGTACGAAGAAACAAGGCAATGTTTTGTCTTCCCTCATAATTGTGATGCAGTGCTGGCAGAGTTGACGGAAAGTCTGCTTCGATCGTCCTGGATATTTAAGATATTAGATCGATGAAACGTAATTGAATTCTATCAAGCCATTTGATTTGTGACTACGCACAGACTGAGAAGGTTAACCTTATATGCCCCACTGGGAGGAGGCATCAAAAATATAAATATAGCCAGTCTTCTTTCTGAACCATTGCATTAGATCTGAAAACCGAATGTGGCTTGGTCAGAAGGAGGGAAAGAGGCATGAGATACGCCCCTCCGTATACACACGCTTGAAGATGTCGCGGCCATTTTAAAAAACAACAAGCAAAGAAGTTCCATATTATATCGAGTTCTGTGACAGAGTAGGATGTGGGTTTTGCAGTTGGGGGTTGGTAAAAGCGGTGTCCCGGTTTTTACCTGTATGAGATATGAGGGAATGCGTATTGCTTTACGAAAACCAGTTCTTTCCGAAAACTTTGTCAACACTCGGTAACTGTCTGATTTAGCCAGGACGTCATAAAAGCATTGCTCCAATCCTGCATCCCATCAAAGATGCAGGATTAAAATTTAAGCCTAAATTTGGAAATCTGATCAATGACTGGACCATCAATACGTAATGCCAAACAGAAAACTTTGGGAGTTTTCTGAAGTAATAATACAAACATTAATGGTGAGACCATGCTATAAGTCATCACAACTGTAAGCCCTATAATGTCCTGCTCCACTGTTTGGTTGAGCTAAATATGAGTGACTGTTTCTTATTGAAAAATGGGACTGAACCCTTTTATAATATGACCCAGTTGCCGCATGTATATGTTAAAGCGTAAGGGGCCAAAGATAGAGCCCTGGGGGGCACCACCGATCGAATGGGCCAAAAAGTTGGGATTCTGTTTTAAACTTTCATAAAAATATAATGCATTTCCGTTTCTTACCCTCCGTCATACAGAAGACTCTGAGGAAGGCTAAGAGCTGGGCTGAAATGGGAGGCTCATTAGAGTGCAGAGCAAAGATACAGGACCTGAAAACACAATAACACATTGCAACATATTAGCATTAAATAAACACATGAGAAAATACAAGAGCAAGTGCATTGTGTCTTTTGTCTTGTTTCCATTAGTGTTGCCATAGGGGTGTCAGTCATTCCCATCATTCTTGCCCTGTCCTCTGCCACACTAACGAACTGCAACTCCTCTCACTGGATAGAAAAAACTCCTTTGTTCTTCCCCTTTTCCTCCTACCTGGCAGCTCCATCTCCAGCATCCTTCAACCAATAGTTCCACCATCCCTCCTTTTCACATGTCCAAACCATCTCAACTGGCCTCTCTTACTTTGTCTCCAATACGAATTAAGAGACAGCTGTCTTGTTGTTTCTGATTCACCCTTTGACGATATGTGTGATGTGGTGATCTTCAGGGTTGAGTTCACATTATTACAAACTCAGTACAATCACTGGCCCCCCTCAATAAATAGTAACTAGCTATAGTAAGAAAAGAGTTCAGGCGGGCGATATTAAAAAAAAATTCTTGGAAGAAAATGCTGGACTTAAATGCACTGATTCCTTAAAGGTTTTGTAGACTTAGGAACTGACGTGATTCTAAACGAATAAATTAAATGTCATAAGTGTTCACTTAATTTCTCATATCAGACGACTGAAATCAGAAATGAGTGATTTTCCTCTTAGCGGATGAATGCAGCTGCTCGACACCTCATTGACGCGTGACACTGAATCTCAGGCCGTCCCCTTTGAAAATGATCGACGAGCGTATCAGTCATTTGAATAAATTACTGTAATAACAACATAGGTTGTCTCATTTAACATACGCTGTTGCGTCTTAAAATGTCACTAATAAGAGATAATAAGGCATTTGACTAATGCTTTTGGGGGGCAGAGTTTGCTGCAAAAGATTAAGGGGGTAATGACTAGATGATTAAGTTACTTGGTGATCACAGTTTTGGTGCACGTGGTAAAATGATACTTGGTGGGTTGGAACGGAAAGAAAACTGTTGCAACGTTTATGGGATGCAATTAAACCAAAGGGAGATGTATGGAAACTGTCATCCTCAGATTCTTTAAATGCTGGAAGAATAGTTTGCAGGTTCATTGCCTTATAAGAACAGACACTGTGTATGTAGAGTATTAGGAAAGAGGAAGTGTTTCTCTTATCTGGATTTGGTAAGAAGGGTTGGACCTACGCTGGAATGCCGGCCCGAGCCAGGACCTCTGCTTTCATGGCATAGAGGCGTTCACTCTTGCTGATACCCAGCTTGATCTTCACTCGGTCGTGGACATTGTCAGGGTAGAAGAAGCCATTGTGAATGACGAACTCGGCATTAGATCTTGTGCCATAGAAGATGTAGATCTACAGAGAGAACACAAGTATCATCATTTGTCCTGATGCCATGAATTGCGTTAGCATTTTCTTGTAACGAAAATATAGCTATTTTCCCCCATAAAGTCTCTGTGAATGAGGAAGTTCACTTGAACATTTTATATTAATGCCCATAAGATCAACTACCAACAATGCTGTAATATTTGGGAATGCACCATAACTGGTTTAATTATTACATATTGAACAATTCATGTAATCATTTTGTGGTAAATTCTGGTGGTATATTTATCACTAGCGAGTTTTTCTAATGGTCTAAACACAATCATACATTAATTGCTTTCCCAGGGCAAATGTGATTGTTGGCCAACATTCAACTTATCACTATTATCTTAAACTGTTTGGTTGGTGAAAATCTCACACAGAAACATCACAAATAAATGGAATGCTGCAAGTTAGTAAGTGCAGCTTATGTTTCTGTGTGAGCAAAGAGAAAGAATTAAGGCAGACAATCAAATTAAAATATAACAGTCCCTTCACCTGTTCGTTTTCCTTGTATTCCTGCAGTGCCACACATTCACAGCGATCATCCTCCAGGTTGTAGCCAGTGGTGATCTGTAGACCAGAAATAGATTTTAATAATGCTACCTTAACCTGGGGGACACCACAGATCGAAAGGGGGAACCGATAACCATGGCTATTGAGAAAGTCTTCTTTGATAATTAGGATTTTTTTTTATTTTGGCATACTATAGCATGAGGACTCTAAACAGAATTCTGTAACTTGAATCAACCTAAAAAGGTCTGATAAGGATCAAATAGTAAAATTGACTATTTCCCACTGAGTAAGTCTTACTAAAAATATTTTTCTTTTACCGTTTAAAAACATGCCAAATGCCATTTACAAAGAAAAAAAGAAAAAGAAAAGGATGTGTTCTTTGCTGTGGAATGACCTTAGTGAGTCAACACTCCATAACTGAAGAGCTTTTCTTATTACTATTGTCTAAGTATGCCAAAATCAAAAAACATTGCATTCCAAATCATTAATTATGCGAGCAAGCGTGTTATGAGAGAAGACATTACCAGTCCATTTGTGTGGTTGCACATGTCCCAAAGGGGAATAAGGGCCAGGGTGACCCGGCTGCCATCTTCAGTAGGGATCTGGTTCTGACGTGTCATTACAGAGGACACGGCCCACCTGTCACAGACACAGTAAGTTTATTCACTCCATTGTCACACTATAGCAGCTCATTCTTCATTAAGAATTAAGTTCAACAACATTAACACTGGTCTCCCCAAAGAAAGATAAGACTTCTGTCAGATGTTGGAGAGAAACAGAGGAAAGATAAAGATTAGAATGAGAAGAGGACCCAAACAGAGCAGACAATGGGGAGAATAGGACAAAAGGTTGAAAAGATTCTCAAGGAAGAGAGATGAAAAGTTGAAACCTGTTGAAATGAATGTACCGTCCGTCCTCCCCGCCTTTCTTAAACCATAATGCCATTTCGAAGTGAAAATAAAATTTTGTATGCCTCTTTCAGTGCATAATATGTTTTATGTTAGCCGGCTCTGTCATGTCACTAGCTTTAAACGCTCTGCCAACGTTAAGTTCTTGAAACTTGCTTTGTTCCTCTGGGTTATTCATTTTCAAGCGTCTAATTAAGTTTGTTGTGCCAAACGCTTTGGGGGTCGTCCCGCCGTTGCTTCTTTTGTCCTTAATATTAAAACCATAAATGACAGCATTGATGCAAACATACAGTGGGCTCGTGGCTGGCTCTGAGCTCCGACTTCGTTAATCCGCTCTAATGTGAACTTCTTGAAGTGTGTGATTAAGTTCTTGTACCGAATGTTTTCCTGGTTGTTCCTCCACAGCTTATTTTGTCCCTGTGTTACAAATTAAAAGTTTTTTTTTCCTCCTGGTATAAACGTACAAGACGTTTAGAGCCGTGGTGGGTCATGTTCGGTGTGCAAGACTGCCGCAAGCGTGTGTCCTCATAGACCTTAGTGCGAGGAAGTACTGGATTCATTTTGGGAATGTTTGGCTGTATATTTCCAACATTAGGGGGCACTTTATCTCCCATATTTTTCTGGCCATAATTTCTCAACGGTTGTTCCGATTTAGTGCAAATTTGATACAGAACAATCGACTCGATGGGATTTAACTTGCGTATATCATATTTTACTCAAATAGTTCATATTTTATTCAAAAGGAGGGGCTTTTTTGTTTACAAATTTATTTTTTTTGACATAACTGAAGAGTTAACAGGGGAATTGCTTGTACTACTCAGGGGATTGGGGACTTTTCGAGGATATACCCTTGCTTTCCGGCCGTCGGCTTAGGTGTAGTATTTTTTTTTTACTAATCATATTTTTTTACACCCACTGAGGTGTGCACGGAAGACAAAGTATTCTCTAGCTCCTCTGACCCTTTCCTTTGGACTGGTCGCCACCAAGAACCCAAACAATCTGATTTAATTTAATAATTTCCAACTGAATGTCACAAACTCAACATTTTATGTTGGAATTGTAGATGTAAGGACAGAAGGCATTTAATGTTCCCAAAAAGGAGCCATTTTTATTCCATGTTATGTTGAGACTTCTATGCGAAAAAGAAGGGAATAATGAAAAATAGGTTGTATTTTATTACAGACAATAAGTTCTGTGTAATAATCCCACCTTCCCAAGCATCGCCCCCATCGACATAATTTTCGTTTGACAGAACAGATTGAAAATGAAAATAAACCAAATTTTAAGAGTTTTTTTTCACAGCGCTTTTACAGAGAGGTGTACTGACTCTAAAATGCTCTGGATCTGCATCATCACAGCGTCTCATTGGAGTTTAAATTCAACAGTGAATACCGCGCTAAAGGATCTGTCCTGTTGGTCTTGTTGGCTGACGATGCATTGGCCCTTTACATCGGACGTGTTTCTGCTACTCCTAACTGGCGGTTCATGTAACGTAGTGACACTAAACATGGCGCCTCAGACAGATGGGAAATATGGAACTGTGCATAATGGGGCTGAATAAGCTATTATTTTTTCAGTGAGTGACGCCATGACCAGTGTTCCCCTCAACCCCTTCAGCGCAGGGAACTTTTCTAAAAATAACAAATGGAGGGCTTCCCTAATGCGCTTGTGTCATCCATGTGTCATCCACAACAGTTCATAAGCACATGCATTGAACTAAGTATTCATCGCCTTAACATAACGGCAACAATAGAAATGGAAATTAGTAGCCTCATATGTATCGCAGGGTGGATAATTAAAGGTTTCTCTATCACTAGTGTTTCAACAGTTTTTACATAATTTACTCATATCTATTAATTTGACAATTACTTTCCCCAGTGTGTGCGCTCATTAACAGTCCCTAAGCACATCCTGCCCAACCAGTGTTAGTCAACCTAATCACCAGCTGTGGGCCATCAGGGCCAGCAAGGCATTCTGTGCTGGCCTAGACATAGTCAGAATTACAAAATAGTTTTTTCCTAACATTTTAATTGAGACTACATGTACTTTAATCGTTTGTTCCCTATCCATACTTTTACCTGGTTTCTTCTAGTGATCTCATACTTAAAAGCGTTAAAAAATCATTCCACTGTTAAAACAAATTCAACAATTTTTCTTATTTGACCGATTCTTAATTACCAGGGGGACAAACTTAATCAACCAGAGTCATCATTTTGAATTGGCAGCAGTACATAAAAGCACAACTCAGATGAATATGAATACGATAATATGAACATTTAAAATGGTAGACACAATTACTCCCCCCTCAAACTGACCTGTAGTCATCAAATGTAAAGCTGTCCTTCAGGGGCAGCTTGCTGGCTGCAGGGTGTGTCTAAAGATGAAAAAAGAAGGACAAGAGGAGAAAGAGAGAAAAAGTAAGAACACAAATATATTTAGTCCAGATCTCTACTCTGGGTTTGAAGTACCTTTGTGAGAGAATAAACAATCAGTGCAGACAGTTGCACCTGTGACAATGTCTTCTGCTTTATCTGACGTTTAGAGAATGAATTCCAAACTTCAGTTTTCTTACCAACAAATTGTCAAATTACTTTGGTGTCAGAGTGCATCACCTCTGATATCAGAGTTCACACCAAGTTTATGTTAAATGTCATATTAGAAAAAAAAATGTTGGCCAAATGTTGAATTTCTCTACGTCTCTGCATTCTTCTGGACTTCAACTGTAAAGCTCACTCAGAATTTGGCTTATTTTCACAGGGAATTTATCTTCAAAATACTGAATTTACAGGGATCGGCGTGTACATTGTCCGTGTAAGTACAGCATGTTGTGTGTGTTCCACGCATCGGCCTACCTGGATCAATTTGTAGAAGTATGCGTACTGGCGTGCAGTGTTTTTATATTGGCTCAGAATGTCCTCCACTGCCTGTGTGCCCAGCAACAGCTGCACCTCCTCCTGCTCGTAGAACAGCGGCGTGTCGTACTCTTGAGGAAGACTGCGGATATATGGCAGCCACAATGAATCAGGCCTGGCCCGCTCACACAGCAGGTGGAAGGCCAAAGTCACGTTGCCCATGGCCTGTAAGATCCTGTCCTGGCTGTACAGTGGACCTGAGAAATGGGGGTCACAGATACAGGATAGCATTCTCCTACTTTGAGCACAGGGAATTTGTTGTGTACTAACAGTAATACCCAGGATTACAATTTTGGGTGGGCCTCTCAATTCCATGAGTTAGTAGGGTCAATTGTTTGCCTTCGTCTGCTGGTTCCCACTAGAAATGTCTTCTATAAGAAGGTGTGAAGTGCATTCTGTTCACTATGAAACGTTCAAAGCTGAGTCTAAAACTTTATCGTTTTCAATGCAGATATATCTTATGTACTTGAGACAGTTCATGTGTTTTACAAGCTACACACTGTTGTGTAGCGCAAACCTCGCGACATTGGAACAAAGTACACCAATTACAACTTATTTTTTTGCTGCGAGTTATGTGGACTAGGGCTGGGCCATTAATCACAAAAAAGACTGATCTCATTTCTGAAGTACAATGATTCTGTAACATTTGAATGACCCATCGGTGTGTTGAGACACTGGTACCACCAGTAAAGGGTTATAAAGGTTTCAAGTTGAGAGTCATGTGTGAGTGTGCAGCTAAACATTTCTCTAGATCTTACGCAACGACTTTCGTAACAGGACGTGTCAAATGGGCTTTTGTGGCTGGTAAAGGCCTCGCACATGATGGTAGCAGTATGAATATTATCCTTTACTGATAAGACTGGCAAATACTTCCTGTTGTGTATTTAAGGATTATTTTAAACAAGTGCAAACAATATTTAGGAAAAGCTATGTTCTACCTTATTTAGGGTGAGCTGTATAAGTGGGTAGACCCAGGCCCAACACACAACACCTGGCTGCTGAGAACCAGAAGCATCTGTAGTGGAAGGCAAGTTATGCCTCTGTCCATGTCCACGATAAAATTAATTCATTGACTGTTAAACATGTGATTAAGATTGTCTTTACGTTGATAAATTAGTGCAATTGGAGCAATTGTTACATGTAATATAGACTTATTAAAAAAAACTGTTAAATCTTTAGGTGAGAAAGATTCAACCTATTATTATAAAGTAAAATGTTGCGCAAAGTGATGGATATGAAAAAAATGGCATGATTAGTGTTAAGACTGCCGCACTTTCACTTTGCATTATCGTCTGCAGCCCTAGCTCAAAATCTCAAGGAATCTTGAGCACTGACTGATGATCCAGGCAACTGGAACAAACTTTTTATATCTGCTTCCATGTCTCCGATACAGACTAAATTAACGAAAAGGCCTACAGCGTGTCGGCGTGGGTTCTGTTGTAGGTAGTTGCAACGAAAAGAGAGATTACAAGTGGTTTCTGTAACAATAGTACCAAGTAAAGTAACAATAAGCTTATACTTATTTGGTAATTCAACCATATTTCAATGACTCGTCTCCTTTCCTGCTGTAGTTTCAGGAGGCCGACCCAATTAGTATCTTTGATTGAAATGCAAAACCCTACACATTATCTGAAGTCCTTACCGAGTACAGAGTTCTGGGCTGACTCGACTGTCATAAGCATCTTTCTGGGAACACACAGGAACAATTCCTCTCCCTGCAAACACACATATACACAAAATGTGAATATTATTATATGCAAACAGATCTAACTTGTTCAGTCTCGGACCGTATGCTATATTCATGTGCCTTGTGGTGACTGAAACTATATCGGGCTTAAGAGTTTACATTGCATGGGAATTCAGTTAAGTCATTTAAAAACATTTCTCAAGAAAAACATTTAGGGTTAAGCTCACTTTGATGTCTTTGGTAGCCCGCAGGCCATAGCCCTCCATTCCAAAGTTGGTCACTGTGAAGCCATCACAGGACGCTCCATTTTCTTGAGCCCATGACATCAGGTCTGCAAAGTGGTCCTCTCTACTGCCCTCAAACACGACCGACATTCCTGAACACAAACACATACACAGACCGAAACATAGAACACCCAAACAGCCATGACCTTTACTTTCCCCACTAGTGATCATTCATCCCTCCCCTTAGAATTGTAGAAGAAAATATAGTGTAAACAAATACTCACCTCTCTGTTTCTTGCGGATTTTCTCAGTCAAAGCTCTTATCTGAATGTACTCCTCCCATTCTTTGCCAGCAGAGGGTGCTGCACTGCTGCATTCTGGGGAAGGAGCAGGATGACCATAAGCACCTTAATTGTTTTAATTGCTCTTGATACAGTGCCCTCCAGAACAATTGGCAGCCTTTAAAAAATAAATGATCAAATGAGATGCAAAAAAAATGTCTTAATTGTCCATACCCATGATCTTTAAATCAAAATATTCACAAAAATCTAACCTCTAACTAAAGTAACATTTAAAAAACATCCTGAACAAATGTTTTTTTTACACAATTATTGGCACCGTGCATTTAATATTTTGTGCAGCCCCCAGAATCTCCTTCAGTAGTGTGTGATGAGGTTTGAGAACCCTTGGAGAATATCAAACCATAAAGAAACCCTCCTACTCCTTCAGATTCTGATGTCATTGTTCTTGGACTTTCCTCTGTAGCACATCCCACAGATGTTTTGTGGGGTTTAGGTCCGGTGACTGGGAGGACCATGGCAAAACCTGTGTTTAGTGATCTCTGAACCATTCTTAATGATTTTGAGGTGTGCTTCAGATGATTGGGCCTCATTCTCCAACCAATCCCACAAAGATTTTCTTCTTAAACCCCGCGTACACAGTTTTTACGACGATTCTGGCATTCAACAATGTTTTCATATTTGGGATTGTCTTTGAACAGTAAATTTGTAAGTGGCCACAGCCATATACAGGACTTTTGTCCAAAAGTTTTATATTAATGTCTATATATATGGTCTGTTTAATCACATGGGAATGGCCAATTGGTTGCATATGGATAAATGGTTAAACTGGATAACTGGAGCCACAACAGGGCTCCAAGTACAGTATATTCTCTGTTACTCGGTATGAGCGACGGTATATAAACGCAGAACAGTACTTCTTTATTCTTTTTCATGATTTCATATATCTAAACATCGTGCATCTCAATAGTTTTTAATCACAATCCCTCTTATCATGTCCCAAAAACTTTCAACATGGACTGAAAACAGAGGCTCTACTTTAGCCATTTGACAGATCTGGATGTTTGTTGAAAAAAACAACTGAAACCATCTTGAAAATAACTATAAGATCTGAGAGGTCCTTATCCTTTGGGCAGAGATTAGGATCAACACATGCCTGTTAGTGCATTGCCAACAAATCACTGCTCCAAGCAGCACTTCGCTAACGCTTCTTCCTTTGGTTACATATATGGAGCATTTACTGAGGTTTCTGAGCGTCAGTTCAGTGAATCTATACAGAAAAAAACTCAACTATACAATAAACAGCAATAGCAAAACCATGCAACTACTACATATACACACTGTGAAAATGAATTAGGTGCAGAAGAAGATAAACGTACTTTGTAGCAGTTCACAGATGAGGTTCATCATCTCCTTCGGGGAAACCACAGCACTGGCTCCTGAGCCTGACTTCTGAATCTTCACTCGACTTTTCTTTCCCATGATGCTGGATAGACAACTGGGCTACCGAGACACAGCATTATATAGATAGCATTTCATAATACTATTATTCAGCGTGACAAAGAAATTAGGCCTACTTTGTGAAGGCTTTGGAAATTCAACTTAAATGAAACTTTATAAAGTCTGATTTTAAAACTTTTTCCTCCTGTCCTTCATGGTGGCAAACCTACCAACAACTTTATCATTATCAATTTAAGTGTCATACTCAACAGATAGTGGAATGAGGATAAGAGAGTCTGGGTGTAGTATAATACTTGTGATAGAAAGTTAGCAGTTTGTTGTTCACTACTGCCGGGAGCATAGCCGAAGGCTGCAGGTCATCTGTCCTCTGCCTCAACCTCAAAGTGTTATAGGTGGAGGTGCTCGGTTCTCAGCATAGCGTTGCATAGAGGCACCCAAATGGCAATAATTATGTTCTAATTAATTCATACTCAATCACGATATTTGGCAACTTAAAATTATTTTTCTCTGCTATTGAACTTGTTGACCTGGTGTCCCGTAAGGCCTGAACAATGGTAGAGGGAACCCCTATCTATATCCTATCATATTTTAATAGTTTGTTCCCATTAGTTCATTTATGTAATTCATTGCTTCTCTTTCTTTGGTTTCCAGTGAGGTCATTTGTTTTATCCAATCACATTTCTCTACTGAAAAATCTAGGCTGGGTTAAGAAACTTTCCGAGTGAATACCTCTGCTCTTAAAACAAACCAATTTCTTGATTCTCATATTTTTGAACAAATCAGATTTCAAAGCCGGCATGTTAGGTGTGTGTGCAACTCGAACGTCTTGTACCAAAGAAAATTCCCATGTCCGTCGTTTGGACACATTTTTGTGTGTCTGATTTGATTGCACAGGACCTGAGATATATGCGTTCTGCGTGGAACCCCACGGAAGAGAACCTTGTGGCCATTACGAAAGACAATGTTGTGAAAGCTGCAGAGCCCAATGGATGGACACGTGAGCAATATTTTGGACAGAGGCTGCACTTAGCAATCGGTGTGTCACATCAGAAACACAATGCCGCTATATTCAATAATCTAAATGTGGATTTCTGGGCGGTGACTGTCCGCTTTATTCTATTGCGTGTGTGTCATAATGATAAAGTCTAAATTTTTTACTATATGTTTTATATTCCTTCCGTTTATTCTCCTTTTCATTTTTTTGCTGATGTTTTTGATGGCACTTCGCTGCATGTGTTAAAAGAAAGGTGCTACATATATATATAAATATTTTCTTTTTATACTTACAACTGGCTTAGAATTAGAGGTTTTTCCTCCTCTTTGATTAATTTTGCTTAAGCTGCAAAGTATGTGAAATACTCAAGTATAATTGAAACCCTAAATAATATCTAATTTTAACTCCGTGTTTGATTGAAGTAATCCAAGGAAAGATCAATGTGTTGAATGGGCAATAAGTGTGTGCAATAAGATTTTCCTATAGTTGGAAGAAAAAGAAAGGCATTAGTGAACGTGCAGCCCTTGGCAGTGATGTTCTGTCATGTCACTGAGCTATTTTTAAAGAAAGAAAGAGTTTGTTCTCGAATGATGAAGAGCTTTGGTGAGTCCAATGGATTTTGATGTACCTTAAATAGCTGTTGAATATTGCTAAATCCAGCAGGTTCCTGCTGTTGTTGTCTGAAAGAGGTCCAGATTGAGTTGGTCTGGCGGTGCCAGTGTACCTCGGGACATGTTTATCTATGCCCAGCAGCTTTGCTGGAGTCTTGGATAAAACACTGTTGAATCAATCCATTCATTCATTCAGTTTTTTACATTTAAGCTTTATTGGGGGTTGTATGAGTAAATGTGACTGGTTGTTGAGAGTTTATTATTTAGTTAGACAGTTATTTGAGGTAAATGCAATATTTATCTGTGACACAGCAGTTAACACGACATGTCATTCTGCGCAGTATTGGTACAACTTTGCTGGTTTCAGTTTGTCTATGCAATTAGTGCATATCCTTCGGAGGAGCTGTATCCCGTTTTAATAAATGTTATTTTCCGTTTTGAGCGTCGGCTGGTTACGTAGTCTCACAACAGCCTGTAATCGCAGCTTCACTGGTGTTTTTGGAGAGCAGTTCAATTGCGTGAGAAGAGCACTGAAAGCCAAGGTGGAAAATTCACGGTCTGCATCTAACCTTGCAAATGCTTATCGAGCTGCATGGTTACTGGGTTGTGAGCTCATGTCCCACCAAAGGACTCCAAGCTTCTTGCCACCCTCTTGTAGTCTCTTTCTGACAGTTTGGTCTCAGACACGCACAAGAGTAGCCTTTCAGGGGGCTCTGGTAGTGCTCCCCCTGTTCCCTCTCAAACAAAAGAGCAGTTACCGATCCTACTGCTGTGTTATTGACCTTCTATTGGCGACTCGTTCAGGTCGTACCCTACCTCTCGCCTAATATCATCTGGGATAGGCTCCAGCCCGAGTGAACCTGAACAGGATATGGTTACTGATGACGAAAGAATGAATGAATGGAGTACACCAGATTAAAGTACAATACTCACTATCCTAATAGCTTTGCTTTGGTTTCCACAATATTCTGAGACAAAAATGACAGACTTTATACTGATAGCAAATTCTCCTTTATGGTTTCCTCCTAAATATCAGAAGAACACGAGTTGAACGTCTCAAAATTGGCCGAGATCTTTGAGGTCAAGCAGACATCCATTGAATCTTTCCCAAACTAAGACAGCTAAGTACGCAAGTGAACATTCATCCTTGTGAAAAAGCGTTTGATTTTCCTAAACTCTCATGCAGCTTCATGACAGGAAGCTGAGCACAGAAACCAGTCTGGATAGATGTGATTATTCCACATTTTCACTACTGCGAGATAGATTGTTCAGAGACCTGATTTCAAGCATGATTAAGTAAAATATTGTACATTTCTAGCTAATTATAAGCGGACACTAAACCGGTTAGCCATTTGGGTCAACTAGGCCTGGGGCTAGGTGATCAACACCAGGGAACAAAGCACATCGTAACTGAAGTGAGTTCGGTAACGTGGAACTCAATCCCGTCAAACGGCTGCGGGAAAACTCGTTAGCGGAGTAGACGTTAGCTACTTAACTGTCAAGCGATAACTGACCAGCCTAAGTTGCAGAAGTAGCTAACATGCTGTAGTGACAGGCTAGCTAGCCATGATGGCTAAAACACCACTGACTGTGTCCTCCACACACACCAACTCACTAAACCTCAGCATGAACGTTTCCCTCCGTTTCATTCATACCTTTTATAACGCCAGCAGCAGTTTCTCCGGCTCTTGCACGAAGCTTAACCGAGTCGCGTGTTCGCTTGGAGAAGTTGTGAAATCAGGAAAACAACACTTGATTCTAACGCTTCGATTGGTCAATCGATCGGTGCGCACGTTGAGCCCGACCGCAGCGATTGGTTGAAAGCGCTGACAGACACACGTCCACGCGCCCCCCCCCCCCCCCCCCCCCGCGATTTGCTATTGGTCGTTACCTTTATAGCAAGTTTGAGACAACCATAATAGGTAATGTCTGAATTGCATTCATGTCAATCAGGAGTGTGCTGTCACTGAAGAGTGTTAAGATTATTCGTATGAGCGGAAGAGGAAGACGGGTACTATTTAAGTTTTTTGAAAGATACAGGATTTTTTCTTAAAAAAACATTATGCAGAACACGAGACACCATATCACTTAAAATAAAAAAAAACATTCATTCATCCTTTCAGTCAGTCACTCAGTCATTTTCTGTAACCACTCATACTGGACATTCAATACAGCTTATTTTTCCCGTCACAGACTTTTTTAATTTTGCTGCACCAATATTGCCTTCCCCAGGTCTCTGTTGTGTTGGACCTAGTTTACCATTTTGAATACTGAATTTTACCTCCTCATTCACCTCTGTGAGTGACTTCTCCTGTTGACCCCAAGACGCTGGGTGAACCCTCACCTCTGCTCTGTTTGCAAGAATGTGTCCTAATGTTCAACTATAATACTGCACTTGGCTTGAGCAGCAATACACCAACTGTCAAGGAGAGTCACTGGGTGCAGTATTGCTCACATGCTTGAATGATAGAGTCCCTGCTGCTATGATGAAGATGATGCAACGGGACTTGAGCCAATCGCAGCTTGTCATAATCGCCATATAAAAATGAAAATGTGATGGATATTTTCACAATAGCCCAATTATGCTTCATTAATTATAGAATTCAGTATTGTTTAGATTATTCTAGCCAGGAAAAAAGGCCACAATTTTATACTCATTATTCAAAAGGAAAGTTGGGCACCAGTTGTCAATGAAGAGAGGAGGTTTGTGGTGTTTGGGCATTAATGGAATCAAGCCTTGAGTCATATTACAACGTAAGTCAGCGTTGATGCACTCTCATTAAATTCTTATATAAAAATGACATCAACTGCTGGGATTCCAGATTATAAACCATCTGTAATGGGGGATTTGCTATCCAACAGAAACCTATTCAAGTACCTATCCATTTTTGTGACATGGGCTGATCACAAAGTTCATTTTCTGAGATAGTGAATAAGTTATTACTAAAACTTTCAAAATTTTATCAGCAGTCCTGGAAATTATGTTAAGTTCAAAATGGCTTTTTTTTGTAAGGGAAAGTATAGAGAGAGCTCAACTAAGAGGGTCACAATCTTTGTTCCAGCCTTGTTTGATGGGGAAGGTCATCTTTGTTGTTATGAAGACTTCCTAAGAAGTCAATTACTTTTGATGTAAAATCCAATCCTGCTGGTTTAACTTAATTAATGAAATGCAATTGAGGCCTTCAAGATGTGAATATTGTTAAAGTTCATTATTTAAATGTTTATGGGATACAATTAAATGCCATAAAAGGCACAAACAAATATGTTAGGAAAGAACTTCAAAGCGGCGACAAGACCTCACCTGAAGGGAAATTCATTTGGAATTTGCAGTTGTGTCCCGTTCAATTCTTTATCTTAAACCAGATTCGATACATTTTAAGATCGTGGATAATGTTTACCCATTTTACAAAATATTTTACAAATTTGTCGACATAGATGTCAAATCCACCTTTTGTGACTCTTAGGCATAGACTAGTGATGCATTTGTATCGTCATTTCCCCTCCTCATCTGTGTTTTAGAGATCCTAGAAAAGAAAAGATTGGACATCACATAACAATCAAGCTTAAAGACATTATTACTTAATTTGAATGCAGCAGTAAAACAATGAGTTTCAAGACAAATTTTATCATTGTAATCAATAAATATCACATACACAATGTCTCTCGGTCATTTATTTCCGGTAGATGCTTTTTTAGTTAAATTCTTCTACTTCTCTTTTTTATTGATTTTTATAGATCAAATCTTATGTTTAATTAAATTTCCCTTAATTATTTTTATTGAAGTGATATATTCACTTACATATTGACTAAATGTTTGTATGCTGATTGTCTGCCATATCAGGAAAGCTCAATAGAGAGGGGGCAAAAAAGACCATTACGTCATGTGACTAGAGTATGAGGCAAAGTTCACACAGGAAGCTGCGTCTGGACAACTTTCTGCTCCATGATCTCCTGCAGATGCCAAAATGCAATGGTGTTTTGGTAAATTCCTGGGATGGCTGTCACTCTCGGTGATTGGTTCCTTCTATTTTTTGGTCTTGAGTGTTAGACCTGTAATTTTACACCCGCAGTGTTTGGACTTTAAGCCACCCTTCCGACCAACAAAGGAGCTGGAGTTTTGTGTCATGTACAAAGAGTTTGGCTGCTGTGATTACCAGAGAGACCAGGAGATCATGTCCAAATATTACCAGATTATGGATCATTTTGGTCCTCACACATATGACAACTGTGGTGGGTTCGTCTTCGAATTGCTCTGCCAGGTAGGCATGCGAACAAAGGCCACTTGGCTTGGATCAAAATATCAAAGGCCAGCAGCCTGAACAATCAACAAGAGACACTGATGCTTAAATAAAAAGGGGGCAATTTTTCACGTGAAAGGATAAGTCCATCCCAATTTTCCTAGTTGTGTGTGCGTGCGTGTAATTAATGATATTTACCACTGCAGTCTGAATTACTGTTGAAGAAGGAACAGCTAATCTTAACTTGTGTTGTTTCTCTGATGAAGATGAAGTCCTGTGGTCCAGAGGCGCTTAACTATTATATCATGGTATGGGAACATTTATAAACAAACAGATAACAATGATCTAACAAACTAGTTTGTCCACGACATTATATACAATATTAGCTTCTGGTTAAGAGTAGGTAAGGAGAAAAAAAAAACGTCAGATGAGCCTGTGGTAATGTTAGCATGTAGACCACTGACATTAGTTTCTTACAGGATAACGGTTGGTCAGCTGATGTCAACCATTCACAGCTACTTATTATATGCCCAAAAACTCAGGGAAATTATGGAATTGTCATGCTGCCACAGATCCTTCGTGTTAACGTGAAAAAACTAAAAACTATTTCATGGATTTATTTCAAATTGTATACCGCCATAGACCTTGATGTGAGGAAGAGCAGGATTCATCTGGGAAAGGTCGGTTGTATATTTCTGAGACAAGGTGTAACTCTATTGGCAAATGTTTTTGGGCCATAATTTGACAACTGATTTAGTCCAAATTTTGTTGCATACGAATAAACTTAAGGAGTTCTATCCTTTTTAGATTTTACTCAAGGCAACTTTAGAGATGTAGCACATTTCAGCATCAGGGCAATTTACACAAACAATCAAGAGCATTACAGCAAAGTGCAAAAGAAGTTGAAGTTGAATAGTAATATATTAAAAATGAAAAACAAGCTAAAAAAAAATTGAATCTAGAATTGAAGAAAATCAACTCTTTCGATTTCAGACAAAATTCATTGTTTTCCTAAACAGCGCTGTACAGGAAAGACAGAAATAAGAATAATAATTAATAAAATGTCAAGATTTAATAAACGACAGCAGTAAGTTTTAAGCTCTGATTTAAAAGAACTGAGATTTGGAGCGGTCCTGCAGTTTTCTGGGTGCTTGTTCCAAATATTTGGTGATTTGTACCCACTAAAAAAGACTTTCCTGCTTTTTTACGAAAAACACTTTGGAAATAACTTCAAATTTAATTTGAGGAGTTCAATCAGGGGGATTGCTTGTACAACGCAGGGGATTTGGATCTTTTCCGGGATATAGCTTTGACATCAAAGTCTTGGTTTAAACAAATCAAAACATTTGGAAAATAAAACAACCATGTTCTGGTAATAATAATTACTAAATAGCAACTCAATAGTCCTTTGCCGGTTACTTTTCTTATGATTTATGGCGAGTTTTGACATCTTTTATTAACATGTGTAGTGAGTGTATGTATTCGCATGTCCCTTCATCAATCAAAATGTGTCGTGATCCGGTTGATGGTCTGATTGTAATGTTATAATTATGAATTCACCGATCAAATAGACACTCATCCTAGAGTTGGAAAAAAAAACAGTTCCGACACAGTCAGTAATGTCGCCAAAAAAACCCATTACTCCGACAATATATTTTGTACATGTGTTCAGTGGCGGCGCTCGATATTTTAACCAGTTTACCAGCTTATTTTTGCATTCTAGTGTGTACTTAAAACTCTCTTAAAGAAGAGTTATTTCCAGAACAGCTCTTGGTGCTGCCTCTTCTTATTGTTCATACCCTTAAACAAACAGTCACAAACTGTTCACTGTGGTGTTACTCGGTTCTTTCAATCCTGGGAGTTCAGGGGTTGTACAGTATTTAAGTGCGGTAAGAATGACTGAGGCCTGACCGGAAAGTTAAATTATGTTATGGCGGCTTCTTTGATGCACATTTCCTTAAATCCAATCAAGGAGGACACAAGAGTGTAAAAACGTTTTGATACAGGCCCCAACTAAAGGGGGGAGGGAATGGAAAATGATAAAAAATGTTGTACAATATGTATGTTTCAGATGTGAGAGGTCTGAAAAACAGTAAATAGCTTAACACAAGCCTTTGACAGGCAGTAACATTAATGTGAAACGTCAGGAAGTTCTCTGGTTCAAGTTTTGAATGGTTGATAAAAAGTCAAGGCGGAAATTTAGAGAAAATATCTACATTTTATGTAATTCTGGTGGGATGAAGGAACATTCTAATATTATTGCCTAAGGGAGAGTCAGCATGCCACTATTTCATGCACTATACTAAGTTCATTTAATAGGGGGAAAAAAGGTGGGTTTGAGGTGGGTCATTTCTGCCATGAGATCATAAGTAAAATGAGCTTCAGTCATAACATTATAACCATTGCAAAGTAATTTTACTTCACATATCAGTAGTTGTAATGGTAAGGCTGATTACTGGTCCTAATGTTGTGGCTATTTTGTCAACAATATTTATGTGTGTGTATTATGCATTATTTCTTCGTCACTGCTCGTCCTTCATCTCCCCAGGAATGCTCTCCCTATGCAGCTCACCTCTTTGATGCTGAGGACCCGAGCACCCCAGTCAGGAGCATCCCTGGCCTCTGTCCTGACTACTGCTCCCAGTTCTGGAAGACGTGCAGGCCCGCTATAAAACACCTGTCTGATGACCCACACATAGCCAAAGTCAAAAGAGACCAGACACGTCTCTGCAAGTACTTAGAGATAGAGGATACGGACTACTGTTACCCACGCCTCCTCAGTAACCCGAGGCTCACCAATAATTTGGGCCACGTTCAGTCAGACCTGGACGGCAGTCTGCAGCTGTGTCTGGAGGAGGTTGCTAATGGCCTGCACAACCCACTAGCCATGGTTCACGCCAATGATGGTACGCACAGATTCTTTGTGGCGGAGCAGGTGGGCCTAGTGTGGACGTACCTTCCCGACCGCTCGAGACTGGAGAGACCGTTTTTGAATATTACCAAGTCGGTATTGACATCATCGTGGGAAGGTGATGAGAGAGGATTTCTGGGGCTCACCTTTCACCCCAGGTACAAGTACAACAGGAAACTGTATGTGTATTACACTGTGGAGGTGGGTTTTGATGAGAGAATAAGGATCAGTGAGTTCCATGTGTCGGCCAATGACAGGAATGAAGTTGATCACACCTCTGAGCGGTAGGTAGGAATTATATCCTAGTCAGCAAATATCACTTTGGTTTCAGTGGTTCTGATAAATATGCAGATTACATTAGGTTATACTTGATTCTTGTCTCATGTGTTATGTATTTTCCCTCCAGGGTTATCATGGAGATTGATGAACCGGCATCAAATCACAACGGAGGGCAACTTCTGTTTGCAGATGATGGCTACTTGTATATTTTCACAGGTGATGGTGGAATGGCAGGAGATCCATTTGGGAAATATGGAAATGCCCAAAACAAGTAAGACAACCTTAAACAATCTCTAAAATTAGAGCGCCTAAATGGATTTGAGGTGACAAAGAATGTACCAAACATCAGCAAACGTACCAAACACCTCACATATGGCTGCTATTAGATTTGTGTTTTGGGTCAAATGTGTCTAGTTTATTTTTAGACGAGTAATTCCATGAATATGGCACGTATTGCTTGCACTTTATTGTACCTTAACTTACATGTGTATTTTTTATTTAGAACATCTGTATGCGGAGGCTGCTGCAACCACTAAATTTCACCTTCCGGGGATTAATAAAGTTTTTCTATTCTATTCTATTTTATTCTATTCTTTTGCATTCACCTGAGAAAACAACTTAATCATCTCACTATTTAAGAATCAACGAGATAGGCCTCACTCACATGAGAGTTAGATTTCCCGGAAATAATCGTGTCTTGCTTGTTTAGTTTTAGTCTTGGCTTAAGACATTGGGAGATACTCACATCTCTAAGTAATATAGATGGTCTTGTTATTAGTTGGTCAACTTTGCAGTTGTTCAGTTGGAAAAACAGGACTCTGAATTAACAAGATAAGAAGTTGTTAATTCAAATAAACAGGGCTCTGTTTTTCTGAAATATTAAGATAATAAAGTAATAAATTCAGAGAGTGAATTGCAATACGCTTCCGTACATAAACGTTTAATAATGCATTCTTCCATATTACCACATCTACTCCAGGTCAACTCTCCTCGGTAAGGTTCTCCGCATTGATGTGGACGACAACGAGAGAGGCCCTCTGTACAGAATTCCGCCAGATAATCCCTTCATATACGAGCAGGGAGCACGACCCGAGGTTTACGCTTACGGCGTCCGCAACATGTGGAGGTGTTCCGTGGACAAGGGTGACTCTCGGAGCAAAGAGGGCAAAGGACGCATCTTCTGCGGCGATGTGGGCCAGAACAAATATGAAGAGATTGACATCATCGAGAGAGGTCAAAACTATGGCTGGAGAGCCAAAGAGGGCTTCTCCTGCTACGATAAGAAACTGTGTGCAAACAGCTCGCTGGGTAGGTATGCTCTGGTTCAACACTACGGCCGCTCTGTTTAAATCCAAAGAATAATATCTGTAACGTTTTATTGAAAAGACAAGTGCTGCTTTTAGCCTGGTAGGGAAATAGTGACCGATGTTTATGTTGCTGCCACATAGGGAAAGACAACATCTCAGGTGATCCCTTCCACCGCTGTCAACATAAAGCTGCAAACCCTGTAAGCAGGAAATGGATCATCTCGTTGTCTTACATGGTTGACAGTTTGATGACCAGTATCTTTAACCTACCTCATTGATTTACTTATCAAACTGTTATCCTTTTTTTACTTTCTTCTCAGTTTGTAAGAAGTGTTTTTACCAGTGTAGTATTTATTTGAAGTCATTGGAACCATTGTTATGCATAAATTAGCAAATTAATACTCTTTTAATGTCCAGCTCAGCTGTTTGGTTGACCACATTTTGAGTCTCTATTTCCTATTGAGAAATGTGCCTGAACCTGTTTTTAATATGACCCAGTGGCAGCATGTTTATGCTAAAGAGTAAGGGGGCACAGATGGAGCCCTGGGGGACACCACAGGTCAAAGAAGCCACCGTGACCACGGCTATTGAGAAAGTCGTATAAAACAGTAGGATTTAAAAGTAGGCATTTTAAAGCATGTGAGGACTTACTAGACAGAATTACATAACCAGATACAAACAAAAAAAGTCTAATGAGGGTAAAATGGTCCTCAAAACCTGATTAAAGGATTCCATTGTCTGCAGATGTGCATGGTCCGGATTCTATATTTACACCACACCATTTCTGTTTTTTGCACCATCATGAAAGCACGGTTCCAAAACAATGCTTCATGAAAGAGACTTCAGACCTTTACCTTTATCTCTGTATACTCATACTTCTCATCATGTTGCTCTAGTGTGATAACAAGTTTATTTTCCAGTAATATTTGTTGAAAAAAAACTGCTAAATTAAGTAATATTGTCTCACCTTAACTCGTATTTAGATTTCAATCTTTCTGTAAATGTTTTAATTTGACATCTATAACACTATTTCTAATACAGCATGAAGGCAGGATTCAAAATGATTTCATTTGATATAACACGGGCCATTATGTCACAGGTCACATGATGCCATAATCATGTGAAAAAAGACTTGGAGGGTAATGAAGATTGAGTTCCGTGATAAAGCTCGAATAGAACACTTTGGTGATGTAGTTAACCACAGGAATAAATGTATTGATTTAATATGGGCATACTTTCTTGGGATTTAATTGAACTCAAATGTATATTCAGTCATTTAAGCGTGTTAACAAGTGGCTTCATTGTAAAGATGTGAGTTATAGAGCTGAGGAAGTAACTCAATAATACCAATAATGACTCACGTTGATTTCCACAGATGATGTCCTGCCCATTTATGCGTACCCTCACAAGGTGGGAAAGTCAGTGATTGGCGGCTATGTGTACCGTGGCTGTGAATACCCCAACTTGAATGGCATGTATATATTTGGAGACTTCATGAGTGGGTAAGGATTCATCTGTTAAACAATTCCTTTGTAAAATTGAGACCAAAACGTAGTTCCTGGAATCTGCCCGCATCTCTGAACTAGTTTTGAAATGCGACTGCAGTGGAAGTTAGGGCCTTTCTCAGAGAATTTTTTTCATCATACAGGAAACACTTTATTTTACAGTGTCTTTTTTCTACAAATCTTCCATCATTGTGTTTTAAAATTATGTTCTAATATTGTGATCTAGTTTATTATTAAAATTCTCCAGTAATATATATATATATATATATATATATATATATATATACAAGATAGATCTCCTCGAGTTGATTTAAATGCACCAAATCTCCACTGAATCGGTCCAACAGTTGAGAATTTATGACCCAAAGTCTTTGGGAGATAAAGGTTCCCCCTAGTGTCGCAAATATACAATCAACCTTTCCCAAAATCATTCCAGTTCTCCCTCACTGGAATCAGATCATGATTTTTTTCATGATCTGTGGGTACAAATCATGAAAAAAATCAATTTAAAAGTTTTTTGAGTTACCTTGTTAACGTTAAGGAGGTGAGAATGATGCGGCGTCATGGCGATTCCAAAATATCCTCCAGTTTTCAGGGATATAATAACAGTGCATTGCACATAGTTCATTTATTTATTTATTTTTTTTTTTTTCAGGCGTTTGATGAGTCTGCAGGAGGACACAAACACGGGGCATTGGAAATACAATGAGATCTCTATGGGGAAGGGCCTGACCTGTGCCTTTCCTGGACTCATCAGCAACTACCACCCGTACATCATCTCCTTTGCAGAGGATGAAGCTGGTGATTCATGAGCACCTTTAGACATCCTCAGCTGTAATTAGTATATATGATGTGATGTTGAAATGATTTCTCTCTATAAGGCGAGCTGTACTTCATGTCAACTGGAATACCAAGTACTACATCACCATCAGGAGTTGTTTATAAAGTAGTGGATCCCTCAAGGTGAATATCATACCGAAGCTTCTTTACTTCACCATTACTACGTTAGAAATGTGTGTTTTTAACATGTTTGGTAGTTCTGCTTACTTTGTAGACAGTATGTACAGTATTTCTGTACCAAATGGTTTTTTTTACATTCTTTGTTTCAACTGTGGTTTTTCACTGAAGCTTAATTTATCATATTTTATAACGTCATCTCCCTAACCAAAGAGCCGAGAACCAGCAAATGTAAATATATAATAACTTTGTGTGTTTGCTATTTTATTTTTGCAGCTGGTCACATTTACTACTCACTCAGAAAGCATTAAGACCCCTTGACCCCGCTTTTTACATTATTATGTTGCAGCTTTATGCTAAAATGTTTCAATTCTTCTTTTTCCCTCATCAATCTAAGTTATCTTTAGTATTCAGAATCTTGATATATAGCCCAGGTGCCTCTCGTTTCTCTGGATCATCTTTGAGATGTTTCTACACATTGTTTGGAGAGGCAAACACTTGTTGTGTATGGTCACACAGATAACAATGGATAGCAGCACAAAAAACAAGAAAAAAATCGTGTGCCATGAAGGCTCCCAAAAGCACTTTGACCTCCTTATTTCTTAAATGGCCCTTCTCTGGGGAGAAGGGCTTTAGTAAGACAGGTGACCAAGAATCTCATGGTGACTCTGGCAGAGCTCTGGAAATCCTGTGTGGAGATAGGAGAAACTTGCAGAAGGTCAACAATTTTTTTTATAGCAAAGTGAACAGACTTTCACTTTGCCATAAGCCTGTTGTCAGTGAAAGACACAGGGAAGCTTGCTTAGGTTTGCAAAATAGCAACTCAAGGAAGCTACAACTATGAAAAACAAGATTCTCTGATCGAATGAGACCAAGACTGAACTGTTTGACCTAAGCAACATGTGTGGAAGAAACCAGGGACCATCCTCATCTGTCCAGTACCATCCCAATGACGAAGCATGTTGTTGGCAGCATCAAGCTGTGGGGGGTCGTTTCAGCAGCAGGGGCTGGGACTCTGGTAAAGGTTAAGGTAAAGCTGAATGGGGTAAAGTAAGAAAATCTGACCCAGAGCATTGAGGACCTGCACTAGCTGATGGTTCACCTTCAAAAAGGACAGTGACCTGAAGGACAAGACCAAGACAACGCTGGAGTAGGGATGTCACGATTGTAGATTTTAGTGTCAAGATCTTTTTTCAGAGGAAATAAACATGTTTTTTTCAGTTTTCGCAAATACCAACACTGTGGAGTGAGTGACGTCACTGTGATGTCAGTGTCAACCAGCATGAAGTTTTTAAAAAACTTTATTTAAACAATTTAAGCATAGCACTGCAACATAATAAAATGTGAAACAAATGGAGGGCTCTGTATATTTTCCAAATCTGGCTCTGAGCCGCCGAGCTCATTTGAATAGTTCCAGACCAGGGTTGTGTCTTAGGATGGATGTTAAATATGATATCAAAATACTGAATCTTTTAGGAAAATATGCTTCTTTTTGTCTACAAAGTTGAAGTATTTCTTTTTATAAATGCAACAACATTTAATGTGTATCGTTATGTTTTGTTTTTCAGGCGTGCTCCACCGAGACAGTGTCGCTATGACCCTCTTCCTGTGAGAGTGAAAAGTAACGTAATAAAATTTGTTCCCCGGGGAAATTAATCCAATTCCAAAAGACTTTGACCTCACTACTTATTCTTTAACAAATGATTAAATCTGTGACTTTTTTTGAAATTCAAATTTTCTTGATATCATGTTTTCACAGTTGTTCCAGGCAGCATTAAAGAGTCAGTACGTAAGATTTAGGGGGTATTCAGTGGTATCTCTTTGAATCAAGCCGTTGAAAAAGTTGTTACTTTATTTTGACACATGGAAGAATAATACTTATTATTTAGAACAAGAAAAAACAATTTAGTGCGAAGATTCTCCTGCGGCTGAACTGCTGGAAGATCCACGGCTTGGAGTGTTCAACTGGGCTCAAGACTGGCGGCTGAGCCGGGCTGAATCCTCGGCCGAGTCAATTTGAATCATCCGGGCTGCTTTGTAGCTTCTCCCCCTAGACAAATCTAACAACTAGACCTTTAATTGGTAACAAACCAACAAACAAAACGTTTGATGAATAAAAATCTTGTCTTCTGAATATTTGAGGAAAAGGAATGAACTAAAGGAGTCCCGAATGTCTGACTAAAATATCTGGATTCATGACAGATAGACCTGTTATAAGAGAAACGATCCCGGCAAGCTCAGCTGCGAGTCTCGTTTTCTCGTTCTCAATTTTATTCTTATAAGGTCAATGAAATTTGTTGTGGCCTTCTACCAGGCCAGGCTATCTATCTTGAATCATTAAGACAAGATCATCTCACAAGTACATCGTACATAAGATATAACATAAGGTAAGACTTCAGAAACTAGTGGGGCAAAGGGAATATTTTCATTCCCCTATCAACACTGGACCTTTAACTGGCAACAAGCTACCAAACAACTGTATGAAGTACAACTGGCTTCAAAAACTCATTGACTGCCAAGTTGAAGGAGGGCCAACCTCAGAACCAACCACTCTTTAACCAAGTACACCATTAACTGATGTGACTATTAATGACTGACAGGTGGAGATCTTTGTTAATGGGGAGTCGGACACCACATGTGATGATCTATGGACCATAAGAAATGCAGCAGCGGTTTGTCAGCAGCCTGGCCAGAACTCGGGGAGAGGAAGGATTTTGTAAATTCATTTGATTGATGTTTAGTGTGAAGGGACAGAATCCGGCCTGTTTGATCACAAGCATGCTGGTGTGTGGACATATCTGTGGCCGTTATGACGATGCTGTGGTAATCTGTAGCAACTTAGACTATGTTGTTGAATTGTGTCAGATCTAATGCAGCTAAATTATTCTAAATACGTCCTGGCCATTTAAATATTCTTCTGATGGAGAGCCCTCATAGAGATGTAGAGTCAGTTATAATGTATAATAATTTCTGATAATATATCATTATTTCTAGTCCATCACAATAATGCAGATACTGCAGAATAGTTAATTTAAAAAAAACAGGCCTACGATGTCGTCTCCGACAGCAATGGTATATCTCTGGAAAGCCCCCAATCCACTTTGTTGTACCAGCAATGCCTCTGATTGAACACATGTAATTAAATGTGAACTAGCTCCCTCTAGTGAGTAAAGGTAAACTGTTTGTGAAAAATATGATATATACAGGATAGATTTCCTCAAGTCAATTCATATCCAGCAAATTTGGACTAAATCAGACCAACAGTTGAGAAATTATGGCCCATAGACTTTTGTAGATAAAGCTCCCCCTAGTGTCAGAAATCAACAATCAACCTTTTGAAAAATCAATCCAGTTCTTCCTCGTACTAAAGTCGATGTGAGCTTGCTTTCCCTCAAAATGTAAAGATTTCATAAAATTTCATTTTACATCACAGTTTTGAAATTTCAATCACACGCTTGGCAGCGTCGGAATTTTTCATTCACTATGTTTGTATCAGGTTTTCTCTGTAAATAAAATCGAAAGCATACCATTTTGTTGCTTTGCTTTGCTGGACAAAACTGTGTTTTGACAATATACTACTCTGGATCTAGTCACTCACAGATGTTTTTTTGTTATTGTCTTTGCAGCAACAACTGGAACTGTTTGTGTTGCAATGGGATACAGTCAATAAATTCTATAAATGGAACGTGGAGTAAATGAATTCAAGTTGTTAAAACTGTCTCAGGTGGTCCCACGCTAAGCTTTATGGCTTTTGGATATTATTATTTTGATGGAACATGCACGCCACGGATCGGAGCCACACGTGCGGAATTGAGCAGAATTTACGTGTGTGTGACATCACCACATTCTGCATTGTTGATTTGTTGTCCCACTTAAGGATGAGTGTCACAGAGCACAGCTGGGTAGCAGAGAGAAAACTTGAAGGCCTTCTCTAGATTTTGGTCTCAACAGCTTTGTCATGTGATCAGCGCATTGCTTAGCTCTGGGGAAATGAAAATCTTGACCCCGGTAATAGGCTGCCCTTTTTTTTCTATGCGGTTGTGAGAACATGCTCTTTGTACTGGGAACACATGAGAATGGGCCTGGGTCGCTCTGCTTCTGCAGTGTGTTCTGTCCAACTCAGGCGGGTTGGTAAATGACCCATTAACTCCATTTCAATGATTTGCGGTTCATAAGCATCAAGTGTTTTTTTGTTTTTTTTCCACACACATCTGCCTAGTGACAAATTTATAGGCAACAGCGAAGCTTGAAATTAAGGCATGACCTACATTTACACTGTCAGTTTCAATGCTCAACAAGATTTTCTTCCTTTGATTGGATTTCTTATGTCCCAAAAGGGAAAAAATGCTCAAAAGAAAAATAACGAAGATGTCACACGCAGCATGCTTTCAATAGGGAAGCAAAATGGGAGCCACTAACGTTAGTTTGAACGCTTTTGCTTATTGTTAAAGGGTTTATATAGTGATAGTGTTTATAGTGATGTTCATTGGGATGTTTGGCGTGAAAAGCATCTCTCGTCTGTGCAGCTTTGGGAAGAATGTCAATGGAAGACGACATCCAGGTCGCATGAATTCCAAACAGACTGAGGAAAAAAGGCCTGGGCCCCATTTTTCTTGCAGTGACCAAGCTTCAATCTCTGCTTAGTTCAGAGATGAAAGCAACATGTCGTCACCTGACTTCCCTATCAGTATACTGTTGCAGGCGTAAGCTCGTTTGGCAGGGTGGCGGTGTCTAATTCTTGCAACGGGGCTTTCTACTTGCCCAATACTGAAACGGCTGGTTGACTTAAAATTACTCATTTTGGTTTAACAATTTCACCGTTTTCTTACCTGTAGTACATTCCCTAGTCTGCCATCATACCGGAAAGCCCTCTCCTTATAGTTTTAGTTAAGTTTAAAAATAAAATATACATGGTATAAACAATACTGACCCAGTGTTAGTTGCCCTCAAGTACTTACAGTTAATCTACAATTTCTTGCACACAAAAAGCACACACACACACATCAACAGTAGGTCATCTCATCAGGTCACAGAAATGTTCAGTAAGATCTGCTCAAGTTTGTAAGGCATCTTTATTGAAGCTGGTACCATATATACAACAATACTTTGCTGATTGTACCGGACATTCAAATGTCATTCACTCAACATGTTCCATTCAAATATGACAAAGACAAATTGGAAATGTCTGAAAATGGTGGAATAAATCTTGTATTCAAAATTCTAATATTTGATGTTATCCATAATATTTTAAAACGACTTTTCATTCGACCACGTGAAGGAGTTTGTATTTTAAGAGAAAATATCTGACAACCTCCTCTGCTGCCCTTCTTCTATGTTTCATTTGGGTGCGGGGTGATCAGACCAGTGCACGGACCCTCAGAGCACAGCTAGCTGTAGAAATCAGTTTGAAATTAAAAATAATTATCATCTTCATACATCTACAATAAGTGTCTGTTATGTTCCAAAATAAAACAAAACAAACAATTTGCCTTTCTAAAGAGCAGGTCTCCAATGACAACAAGGGTTTGGCTAATGAAACGCTTTGTTGCAGTCCAGCTCAGCTGTTATCCTTCGCGCCAAAATGCGAATTATAGCGATCTGGGGTCCTTCAGCTGTCTATGACTTTGGCAGCGAGTGCAGTGTTCTCCTGTTTAATAGCCTTGTAGTCATCCAGAATCCTCTCCAGGTTGGCCGCGGTTTTGTTGCCGTCTTCTGTCTCAATCTGTGGACAATTTAAGATGCCAGTCATGAAAACAAGAAAATGAAGTTGTAAAAAGAATCCTGGGCAAATATAATTGTCGGCTTTAACACATGAAGAGAATAGCAGTGAAGAGTATTAGTTATTCCATTCCTGTCTACCAAAGAGATATACTACAGGTCCACTTTGATGTTGGCACAGAGGCAAAATGCTACTATCTGTTTAAAGTTCAACTTCTGAATAGTCTCAGAAGCGAAGCGAATAGGAAGCGAATCCCGTCCCATGCTTTATGCTAAATTAGGCTTGGAACATCTTGCAGCTCTCTCTCTATTAGTGTATTATGTAATAGCGTCATAATAATAATAATTTTAAAAAAAGGAAGTCCTACCTGCTCCTCTAAATCGCGAATCTCTCTCAAGATCGTACCGGTGTCCTCGATAGTTTGGATCAGCTGATTACAGTTCTATGGGAGAATGAAAAAATAGTAAGGACACATGTAACAGAAATGTAACATAATATCTGATAAGACTGACATATAAAGTGAAATTTGGGCTGTGCAATAGGACTACATCCATCGTTTGACAACAGGGAAATAGTTAGAGTTTTATATAGCCAGCATGTTTGTGGACAACAACAGTGCTGGGTCACCATCAACACGGAGATGCACTGCAGAGAAGGTGGATAACTTCTCAGACTGATGATCGTCCATTTTATCTGCACTTCACTATTTATTACTGTTTATTATGAAGGTTCAGCCATAATCAGGTTCTTTACTTTTCTGTTTTGGAATGTTAACCATCTCAATCAGACAAGCTTCACTGTTGTGAAAACGGAATCAGTGGTGTAAAAGGTCTAAAACATGAGTTGTGTTTTTTGGTGTCAATAGCCGGATATGAAATTTTGGTCATATGGCACAGCCTTGACTGAATATAGGAATTTCAAACAATCATGGTTACATACTTCATGCAGGGCAGCCAGGTACTTGTAGGATTTGCGGACAGATTCGTCTTTTTTGGCATCCTTCAAATGAGAATAAAAAGTGGTTTGAACAATAAAAAAATAATGTGTTGAAATCAGTTCAAGAATCACGAGCATATACAGTATTTGAACATCAATTAACTTCATGATGATGAGGCTAACGCAAATGTAAACGCTGATCGTCTACACAGTATTTAAAATGTACTCAGTAATCAACAGTTTCAGAAATAATTGTGCAAATTCAGTTCCGTTGGACTAACGGTGGTTATACAACCATGATGACAGTTTACTTCATTAAATCCCTGTCTTCACCTTCAAACAACTAACCCAGAATGTAACAAGAAAGACCTTCATTACCTTGAAGACAAGTTCATCAGTCACAGCAAACGTCCTGTCCAGCTTTCCTGTCAGACTGTTGATCTCTTTCTGGAGTTCCTTCGTGTCTGACAAAATCTGCAAGCCGAGTGAATACAGTTTTGGTGATTGAGGATACAGTTGATGAACTGCAGCTCTAATCCACTAAATTGAATCGCTTGCTGAAAAAAACACTGTTTTCAATTCTAGGTCATTTTCATTTTGGGCATTCAAAGAAAAAATAAACTTTTCCTAGAAAGCAAGATATGAACTATTAGTGAATATGAACTCGACTCGAGGAGATCTATCTCGTATGTATCATATTTTACTCTAAATAGGACCAAAAGCTGAGAAACTGTGTCCAAAAAACTTTTGGAGATAAAGCTACCTAGTGGCAGAAAAATACAGCAAACCCTTCTCGAAATAAATCCAGTTCTTCCTTGCAGTAAAGTATGTATGGGTATAAAATTTGAGGATTATCCATTAAATAGTTTTTAAGTTATGGCAATAACGATGAAAACGCCATAATATCCCACACTTTTTGGTGAATAAATAACATTATCTAGTAGCATTTATGGAAGCAGCTGTGTAGAAATTTAGAAAGAGAGTCCATTCATTGGAATTATCAGTGTACCTGGCTATTAGATTAACAATATACAGGCTATGGAGAAGCTCGCTACCATCCTCTTCTTTTTGCAAAATCACCAAACTGCAGCGCCCACGTCCTCCAAGCCACATGTCAGTTCATATATGCATTCTCTTTTTTTAGACATATTAGAACACATGATGGCAGACATTATCAGGGCAGCACCTTTCCACCTTGTACTCATAATGAACCCCACTTTAATCTGCCACAGAAGAGCTTACAAACCAACCAATATTGACAATTTTTAATAGCAAAACAAGACCCAGAGGGATCACGTATCACAGAGTTATTTAAGATGCAGTTTGAACATCCAGGTACTTAATTCGTATACCATATCCCCAGCTTTAGTATTTTTAAACTTCCTTTACCTTTGTAATTTCCTCCTTCTGTTTTTTGATGTTGCTGACGATCTCCAGAATTCTCTGAGTATATGCCGACCGAGAGGCATCCTGTGGAAGATTTTCTAATTCTGTTACCTATTTCGGAAGAGAACAGGCACAAAACATTTAGAACGTGCATCAAGATATCAAATGACAAGTAATTGTGTACCTGTGCTTCATTACTAGTTGTTTGTATAGTTCTTCCTTGGTCTTGGCCTCCTCTGTCGAAACGCGTATTTTTACATGCAAGGACTTGATTTCAGACAGCTTTCTGGTGGACTCCAGCTGCGATCAATGGGTACAATCCAAATCAATATCCAATGGAGCAAATGAAGCGATAAATCTGTTGTAAGGCGCCGCTTACTTCTTGGTTGCTGCAGATTTCTTTGAGTCTGCGGTGTTCATTGATGAGTGGAGCCCGGTGTTTCTCCCACTGAGAGGCCAGGTTTACCACTCGCTTTGCACTGCCTTCCACCAGAGCCTAGAGCAAGAAACACACAGGCGGCCACTAAATCTGAGTATCCTGCTGGGTTTGATGAAAAAAATGTCATTCAGTTTTCTTACCTGAAGCTGAAGGAGGTTGTTCTCTGCATCTGGCAAAAGATCCACTGTTTTTTTCTTCACCTGCATCTTTTCCTCCTCTTCAGAGTTTCCCAACTCTCTATTCTTCAGCTCATTTAACACCTACACCAAATAAAACCATTTACACTTTGCATTTCTGCTCATTTTGGAGGTTGTGTCTGCTTTCATATTAGCTCACATCTACTGTTAATTCGAGTACAACGGTGTAAACTCACTTCCTCGGAAAATCTGCATTTACAGGCAGGTCACCCATAGACAAAATCTACTCTTTCAGGTTATTTGCAATGGGGCTCGCCTCTCAATCCTCTGGTCTGGGCCAACCCAATTCTTAATCCCCAAGTATGGGGCACCCTCATTCCCCTAAGTCCCACCCTGCCAGCTGCTGCTTGCTGCCAGTGTTCAAGAACTTTGAACTCAGAATTCTGAATTTGGTCCCTAATAGCCCCTCGTACTCTCACTTCCCCTCCCTGATAGAATTCAAAGAACATAATCACACAATTTTGACTATTTACATCTGGGTTTGGGGAAAGATTTTGGCAAGTTTAGTACGGAAAAATAAAGCTCTACAAACTAGTGTTTGAAACATGGTAAGCTATTCCAGACACTTATTTGAAGATGTATGCATTGGGAGTCCTGACCATCTTTGGGATCGACATACTAATGCAAGCAGATTTTCTCAAGCATTAACTACAAACAATCCAAGAATCGCTCCCGCCTCACAGATGACAGCCTGCATTCCTGTCTGAAGATCAAAGTCACATCTTACATCCCTGATATAGATCTGCCGTGATGTTCAGAAACAGAAAACACAGTAAACCGGTGAGAGCACTATCCTTTAAAGGCTATTATAAACTTTTATTTAAAAAAAACTAAAATCTATTTAAGCAAGTTGTAATTTTGTCAAAGAATCAAAAGTCCCTAAGCTGGTGGGTGCTCATGGGTGCTCATGGAAGACAGGTGATGTCGGTACAAGGCTGAGGGATGACATCACACTGAAATGGAATTGAGTCATAATTAAATACAAACTAGACAGTTTTATTTGTTTGATCTTTTTAAAGCTATTAGGCCCTGAATACTGTACTTTTTAAAATTGATTTAAAATCAGGCTTACACATGGATTTTCTCCTCTTCATAAGAGTTAGGGGTGTTCCACTTCTATAACATCAACCATTACAAAATAATGTGTAACGTGATAAATAAAGCAAAAAAAAGATTATTATAATTTTGTATATGCAACTTAGGCAATCATTTTTTTTACATATAGCCTAACAACATATGAAACTATAAAGGCTGTTTTATTTTAATTTTTACAGCCTGATTATGTTTTGCGGCTCCAGACGAGTTTTATTTGGTGGGAAATGGGAAATAACAGCTCTTTAAATGGCAAAGCTAAACCAGGCTTTGAATGTGTACACTCAGAAATAGTCTTTGACTGCTTTTGCAAAGTGAGTTACAGTACATATTTGATAATGTCAGCCTGAGCATCATTGAAACAACCATTAAGATATAACTTTGGATACATATCAAGCATCCATTCAACTTTCTTCAAATTTCAAAAACAAAGTAAGGATTCTGAAGTTGGTTATAAGTTATTCTTTACAATATGTCGCCTAAGGAAGAGTTTAAGAAGGAATTGGTCCATTCGGCATCGACACCTAATTGGCTACACCACTCCGTTGGTATGTTCACACAGTGCAAGGAGTTTATGTAGTTTAGAGACAGAAGTGAGGATTGAGGATAGATTGCGGATGACCCAGAATGTAGACTAATACCTGGAGGACAGAATCTACATCTGAACAGCAATGTGCTCATCTTCCACAATAAATTCCAACTACAAAACTTTTACTGGTCCAGAAGAGAGGATACACTGTGCACCACTGTATGATTAATTAATCTGTATTAATCATTAATCTTGACCAGGCCAAAAATTCATTTGGTCAGCTGAGGCTTGTGTGTTTTACTTGAGTAGAAGTGACACTCATGTTGTTCATGTCTGCTGCCAACTGGTCGAAGTCATTGCAGAGCTTCTGGAGATGCTGCTGCAGCGATGTCAGTTCCTCCTGCTGACGAAGGTGGATATCACTCTCTGAGTGTGAGTCGCTGAGGATGGGGCTAGGTGCTGCGCTCCCCTCCTGTGAGAAAGAAAGAGAGAAAGAGACTTGAACAAAGACTCAAACTCCATCACGACAAAATTGTTTTGGAACAATCTGGATTTTTTTTTTTTTTGCACTCTACTCATGGAGATCTTCTCACCTTAGTGAAGTTGAACTTTTGAGTGTGGGTGAAGTGGGTACCCTTGGTCAGGATGTGGTCAGAGCATCTGAAGCCCTGCAGTAGCTCAGACAAGTCGCTCATGGAACCAGGACCAGCAAAGGCACTTTCAGTAGAGGGCAGTGTGGCAGAACGAAGCTGTTCCTCGATCCGTTTACGGAGTCGGGTCAGTTTCCTGCAGCGATACTCCTGTTCAACAGACAAACTATTTAACACATGGTGCTTTGCAATAATCGGGATTATTAACTTTGAGTTCCATCCTGAACATGCATAGGGCATCAAACACCACAGTATAAAGGAAGTTTTACACTGTTTTACACAGTTTTCTCTCCATGTTTTCTACCCCAGCAAAGTTGGGCATCATCTGTAAATTTATTAATTTAGAAATGGTGCTGTTTAAGTCTGTCATGTGAAGACAAAGAACCAAGGGTGCCAACAGAATCGGAGACAGGGGACGACCTTGGCAGAGTCCAACATGCACTGAGAATATGTCTGACATTCTGCCAAGGATACGGACACGACTCTCAATTTGTTTGTATAGGGAAGGGTTTGCCCCGGTGCCCAGAACTTACAATACGCCCCACAGGCCACCTGGGGGACACAGTCACAGGCCTTCTCCAAATCCATACAACGCACAGACTGGATTTGTAAAGGCTAAAGCACGATTCCAGACTTAGGGTTGCATTTTTTCCCCCTGGAAATGTTTTTGCGAACCCTTGATACAAACTGATTGAGTCCATCCACTTTCTTTACAACGGCTTTGTAAATTCATGTTACGGCTCCTAATGCACCCATACCTTACCAAAATAATGTACTTTTTCCCATGTTTGTGTTAACCTGGTTCATTAAGTTTCAGGTGGTCAAAAACAGTAAGGTGAAATCTACATCTTCTAACTACATCCTTGGGTCGAGTGGTGCCAGAAATAAGCCCCAATGGCGCTCCTTTGTCTGAAATGTAGAATTTGTCTGAATGTCCACCATTGTTCAGTGCGTTGATGTAGCCAGGTCTAGCACATGTACTGTCATTTTTCAGGGGGGGTCAAGCGGCTGTGCGTTCTTCCCAACTGATACTGTTTGAGACTCAGCTTCCATTGAAAGGGAACCTCGGTAGTCTACTAATAGTGACAACAGCAGGTTGTCATCTTCAGGAACAATACCTCCAGGATTTGTGATGGGTAACAAAATGGGCTGGCTGAATTATTGGACGCATAGTGTAAGTTGAAAGTGTGAAAAGAGAGCTGTAACATTTTTTAACAATCTAAAGCTGTCAGTACTGTAAATATGCAGGTAGTGAGTGAAAGGATTTGCCTGTGGTGTGAGGCGAGACAAGAGTCCCTGACTGTTCCACTCGTTGTCCCACTCCTGAGCAGCGCTAAGCTCAGCGGTGTGTTGCTCCTGTAAGGACGCCACTACAGAGGCATGACTGGAAGGCTGGGCGGTCACAGGAGGAAGAATGTCCTGCTGGTATTCTCTAACTTCTGAAATCACAGTATGCACATGTTGCAATTTCATCAGCACCAATCTTCAGTTTCAAGTTTTTCAGATGACAGGGCAAGCATGAGTGGATAGTATTTGACTTGTAAGAACCTCTGTGATTTTCTTTTTCAAATAAAACAAATAATAACAACAAAGGAAATCACAGTTCCATTAAATGTTTTCAGATGGAGCAAATTATTGATATTTAAGATCAGAGTAAGGACCAAACAGTGAGGGCAAGTTGGTGACACCGCAGCATCTATGGTCACAGGCTTACCTTTCGGCTGCTGTTTTTCCTGACCTTCCGTGTAGTTCGGTAAACTGAGAGGCTGTGCATGGAATCTGTGCAATGCACTGGTGCTCTAACGTGGAGAAAAAGTTTAATATCAGACATGTCAAACGAAAACACCCACATTACATCCTTCCCATGTTTGATCTCATACTAGTCCTATAGAGTAGAACCCAACACTCTAAAGATTTCTAGAAAATATAATAAAAGCAGAAATTAACCTGATCAGAAATGTATTAAAATGGAGACACACTAAATGCAAACTTTATAAAACATTTTCCATGTGTTCCCATACTAACCATTTCTCCTCAAAGGAACTAATGTTTGTCTGTTGATATCAAAATGTCCAATTATGGGTCTCAGTTGAATTTGACAGATACATTCCAAGTTATTATTAAATCACAGGCTGAGCCAACGTGTGTGCATCACAGCAAATCATAATGTGTCTCGGTAGTGTGTTTGGACTTGGATGCCTCTATGCTGTCCTGACAACTTCTGGGCATGCTCCTAATTGGTGAATGGTGTCCTGGGGGATCTTCCATAACTGGATCAGTGCATCAGTGAGCTCCTGGACAGTCTGTGGCGCTAATGGGAGGCGTTGGATGCGCCGATACATAACATCCCTGAGGCTCTCAGTCGGAGTCAGGTCTGGGGAACATGCGGACCAGTCAATCAGTGCATTTGTCATCCGGGATCTGCTTACACAGGCAATGCATCACAGCATTGCCCTGCACCAGGCTAAAGCAAGGATGCACCACCCCAGACCATCACAAACCCAACAACAAACCAGGCATAATAGATGATGTTACAGGCAGCGTAACTTTCACCACGGCATCTCCAGACTCTTTCAAGTCTGTCACATGAGCCAAAAGTGAACCTGCACTCATCTTTGAAGAAAATGAGCAACCAATCACTGCCAATTCTGGTGTTCCCCGGTGAACACCAATCGGGCTGCATGGTACTGGGCTGTAAGCACAGGTCCCACTAGACTCTAGTTCAGAAACATCACACCAGTAGCCACTGGAAGTCACTTTTTAGGACTCAGGCAGTGCTCCTCCTGGTCCACCTCCCAGAAAAGGAGCACACGGCAAAGATTTGCTGTGTGCTGGGAGACACAGCAAATCTTCTTGGAACAGCACGTATGGATGTGCCATGCTGGAGGAGCTGGACTACCTTTGCAACCCGAATGGGCTGCAGGTACCACATCATGCTACCAGCAGTGACAAGGGCACTAGAAGGGAGGTGGGATGAGGAGAGAGAAAGGGTCTGTGGCCACTACCTGCAGAACCATTCTGGGATGTATTGCTGTTGCCATTCCTGTCCACGTGTAATACTTCCTAAATGGACATATTGATATCCCAGACGTTGGTCTTATACTACTCGGTGTTATACTGTGATGATCAAGTGTTCCCGTATTTATTTATTTTTTGAGTAGTGCATAAAGTCTCTCTCTTGTGTTGGGGAACAAAAAACAATAATGAATGGTATGTGTACACAGTAAACAACGAGAAAATATTGCATATTATGCCTGAACAATGACATAAAATGTTTTAGCATTATTACTATAAATATCATATGAAGGCCATGGTTAATAGGAAAAGTATGCTTGTGTAATAATAGGCTAATCTATTCTCACTTCCTTACTCTACACTTCAATCCCCCGCTTATTCTCATTAAAATCAGACTTGTAGTTTTTCTTTTATCCTTTTGACAACTCTACGTAGTGACTGATGCCAAAATAATCAACTAAAGGAAAAAGTATTTTTGCAATAGTTCAGTGTTTTTGTAGACAGTCCTGTTGTCCCATTCGCCTGATCCTGTGCTGACCTGAAGAATCCCATCGTATTAAAGCATTAGTATGCATTAAAATGTAATTCTAAAGGCTTTACTTGTGTTTCACCGTGCAATGGTAGTCTGCAGTTTGCGGGCAGCCAAGGCACAGACAGCTGGGCTTTGATAGCAGCAGCGATGGCTCTCTGGAGAACCACTGATTTACCTACAAGAAGGTAAGAGAGCTTAGAATGACTGATAAATGAGTATAATGTAGTAACAAAATGTCATGTCATGCAAACATTTAAACAAAAAAAGGATTTCCTACTTTCTGTAGGACTGTGTAAACAACATACTGGACCATGATTGACCCCTCACACTATTATAAATTGTTTTGAACAATTTTTCAGCTCTTTTTTTCTTGAAACTTTATAAATGTGAGAAAATATTGAATTTCTTTTATTATTATGATTTATCCATTTAATATTACCATCTACTTTTTCTACAGTGAAACTGTTAATTTGATAGGTGGTGGCATTGTGAGAGAGAAAATGTTTCAGGTGGATGATACCTATTTTGTGTTTATGGAGATAAATCTTAAATATATTTAGTTTAGAATTTTTTTTTAATATGTAAAATCCACTTCCCTCACTCCTCACATTTAGAAAATCTTTTAAACCAAAAAATGCTTGGGAAAAAAGCTTGCGCTTATAGAGTCCCTCTCTCCTAGAGGATCCCATTTCAGTTTGATTGGATCCCAACTTTATATTATTTTTTAAAGGATTAAAAATTTAAAGATTAAAAAAAATAATGCAAAATCAATTATCATAGATATTGATAATCAACTTGCTCTAAACATTTTAGCGTTGGAAACATGTTTCTAGCTGCAAGAACGTACGACCAGGAGCGTAACAAAAATGAAAGGAAATGGAAAAATAAGCCTTCATCACTCATGCTACTGATTACATAATCACTGTGAGCCACGGATAATAATCACGGAACGTTTATTAATCAAATTCAGTCAAACATGGTACAACAAAGTGAAATTATTTTTTTGCATTTAACCCATCCCTGAGGAACAGTGGTCATCCAGGGATCATATTGGGGTTAAGGGTGTTGCTCGAGAACCGTACAAGATTTAGACTGCTGGGAGCAAAAGGTACTTTTGATTGGCAGGTGACCGCTCAACCCACTGTGCTACAGCCATCCCAATTTAGTAGATAATGATTATGGCACAAAACAGTATAGCATTCCTTCCTTACAGTGTAAGAGTATGTGGTATGACACCGTGTGGGTGACATGTTCTCTGTACCTGTTGGCTGGTCCGAGGCCTCCGCACGATCTCTAGGCAGCTTCTCCACCAGGAACATGAACAAGGAACGGATCTCTGACTCGTTGCTGTATAGAAAGGTTTGGTAGCCTATCTCTCCTTTGTATCCAATATCCTGTAAAAATGAACAGTATGAACATTAGGAGTGTGACTACGGTAGTTCAGGGAAAGCCTTAATCAATTTTGCCAAAAAATATCAGTACATCTCTCTCAACCATCTAACGTCCAATGCTAATTTTGGCAATTATTGGTGTGCAGACGTCCCAAACTAACACAAAACCAAATTACAATAGTGTTGAAAATGTTTTTAGTAAAGTCCAATCAAAACATAAAACAGGAAGTGGTGAAAGACAAATCAAACTGATTTAAGACCTAAATCACTCACATGCTACAATTCAGAATGACATTTGTTACAAAAACCAAACTAAAGGTTAAACTACTAGTGTTTAATCAAATAGATGAGATCTGGCTGAATACTCTGTCCAGAGTAACCTCACAAGTGACATTTGAATTCCAGTTTTTATTAAACAATTAATCATTTACTGTGAAGAATCCACAAACAGTCATATCTTAACTTGAGAGGCATTCTTGTCTCAGTCTTATTACTTCCTCCAAAGAGGTCATCTTTTTTTTTATTGCCGTTTGTCTTTTTGATAGTTAGCAGAATCTCGCAAACTATTCTTGATTTGTTTCTATTAAACTGTAGAGAGAGTTGAGATCTGGATTATGTGGCATTTGTCAACCTATACTTTAATAATAATATTCAAGTCAACAGTTTGTTTAAGAGAGATGTCACTCACATATTAGAGATAAAGCCGAGGTTTTGTGTATGAATGCCATGTGAATTAACCTGATAAAAGAATTTGTTCTTGTTTTGGTGAACGGCTTTATGAACCCAGCAGTTTACCAGACAAGAATGAGAACATTAGTATTGGGTTACTCTCTTGAGAAGACATATTTTTCTTGTTATTTTTCTTGTGATTAGATCATCAACCATTAAATCTAGACTCCATCAAGCATAAAATTACAAACCGTCCTATGTTTTCATTCATTATGAGTCTTTGTTGGTGGTGTATGTGTAGCAGTGTGAGTATCGTTCAATGTGATCTCAGTATCCCACTTTGAATTCAGCCTTGCAACCGAGGTTTTTCATGCACTCTACAACACTCGCCAACTACTCAAACCCCATTAGCAGGTCCATTACCTCTGTCACAACTTGTGTATGTTAGGGTCGTCCAACAACATCAGCAGGTTTTGCACAAGGAAATCAAAATTAATAATGCAGATACAGAACTTCCTTCATCTGCCCAATGATCTTAATTCTCAATTCCGCATCATAGAGGCAATCTACCTCAATTTACAACAGTCAAGACTTCATATTATTAAAAATGTGAAAATTCATTCTCTCTACTGAAGAATGTCTCAACTGACTGCCGTCTGAAAATATGCCCAGCGAACAATCTGCAGCTGATCTTGCAAAGAAATCTCCGAATGAAAGAAGGGAGAAGGTGTTGATAGATTCCAAAACAATATACGAAGATGCAGCTCTTTTAACATGAAGAACAGTGTATTAAAGACTGTCAGCGGTGGGGTGAAGAGCATTTTAAATGTTCACTCTTCACTCTCTTTTCGAATATATCAGAATCAGAACAGTTTATTGCCAAGTAAGTCACACTTACAAGAACTTTGACCTGGTATCTTGGTGCAAAGCACACAGTCACAAAAATCAGCATGATATAAAAACTGAAAATAAAATTATACATGTACTATAGAATAAAAGTGACAGCGCAGTAGTGCAAAGAATGAAAGCTACATTAAAAGGGGGTGGTAGTCCTACACCCTGTTTGTGAGTCCAGCAGCACATATGAATAAGGCCTCTGGTCCTCACATTGGTCAGAACAGCTCACAAACCTATTTTCACTTTTTTAAGGTTATTATCTTGTGATATTCATTCTTTCTTCCTTTTTTATATAAGAATATATATTTGGATAAGAAACTGATTTTCTGCACTGAGGCATACATCAGTAAATTCTGTGTTTCTTTTTTGTTAATGGTTTGTAATTAAAAATTAAACATGATCTTGACATGATTCTTCATATGAGGGGTTACTTTGGCACACTTGATATTGGCATTTTTACTCTGTACAAATATGTTGTCAACCTAATCTATAATACGAGTCTCCCATTGTAAATACTGACTTCCTCCCGTTGTTTAATTTAAAATGATTATTAAAAAAAAAGACTTTAGTACTTTATGTTTGGACTGGGAACTTGTTTCAAATGTCTACATTTCAACCTACAAGAACTTTTCCATTTAAAGTTGACGTTTATTTCATTGTCATTCCATTCATTTCTATGTAGCATACATAGAATACATGGAATGAAAATGCGGTACTCTGAACCAGTATGTAAAAAAGGATAGGTTCAATAAATGACATGCAAAAGGAACATCTAAATCATCTAAAACCCAGCAGCTAAGAGACCTGTACTTTGTTCAAAAAAAAAAAGTGCAATCAATGCAAGAGTTTAAATGAGGCATAAAAACATAGATATCTTGATGTGAACAGAACTTTGAAATCGTTCGTTTTAAGTGTGAACTTGCACAACACTACAGATGAAACCATTTACTTCCAACTGCTTTTCTTCAGCATGCTGGTATCAATCCCATCTGGTTAAAGAATCGAGTAGAACTTTAAGTAAATTAATTGTGCAGGTGAGCCATACCTAAGAGTGATCTTACCTGACAAACCTGTGCCAGGCTCATGCCCACTCTGAAGCGAGCAGACATGCCTGGAGGGAGAGAGGTGGGCAGCGTCCTGCCAAGGCTGGGGTCGATCACTCGGACACATCTGACCACCGACTCCACGATCAGTTCACTGGTAAACTGTTTGACACTGTCGATCCCCTCACTTACATTTCTGTGGAACACAAATTATTTGTCACCGTTTATTATTTTCACTTTTTCTTGCTATTTCATTCAGGTTCACTGACTGACAAACTCAAATAACCCTGTGATCATATGATGGGCAGACCGCTCACGGGACTTTACACTGAGGATGATGAGGCGACAGCCATGTTCATAACCACCAAAATATGCATCAGACAGTGAACACATAATTCCAAAAACTAATGTTTGAATGACATTGTAAAAATTGGTGCACTAAATTAACACTCTTGATACTTACGTGCCAACTTGATTGAGGGCGTGAATCAAAATGCTATCAACTTCTTCCATCGCACAAGTTTTCATGAAGCTGGAGCTACGAGCTAACACGTCGGATTATAGAAGCGCAACTAATGCTGGCGGGTTGTAAAACCGAACTAGTTAATATTAATGCGGATTTCCACATGCAGGCACGAACATAAGAGAACTAGCTTCCATCTTCAGCAAGCTAATGTTAACTCTTAGCCACTAGCTTCTACTTTAGCCAAACCTTTCAACAGCATTGCAATTCTATAATTGGATGCCTTGCTACGAATTAGTCTACGGTCGAATTATTTTTTCCCTAAAGCCTCAACCCGACCGTGATCATCTGCTACAAGCGTAGCAAATATGTCATTTGAGTATCTTGTTCAGTGTGGATATGCAGTAATGAGAGAGACGATTGGCAGGGTCTCTGGGAGGCAGAGTTTCTTCTGCACTAAGTGCCATTAAGAACAAACAGGAAATTAGTTACTTAGAACTACATTTCCCATCATGCTACAGAAGACGGTCTCGTGACCGGAATATGCCAAGCAGTCCCGTCTTTCTCATATCCGATTTGAATATTCTTGGCTACGGTAGAATTGTCAAATACAAGTCATCAGAGTATGATGTTAATATAGCAATAAAAAAACAAGCAAAAAAACAATCAAATGATATTTGGTTATTGAAAAAAGGTATAATTAAACATTTTTGCTTTAATTTAGGTATTTTGTTTGTATTTATTTCTACATTTATTGAATTATTTATTTACTTAAGCATGAATTCCATATGATGTTTTATACTTTATTGTCCTGGGATTTTTTCTGTGTGACAATTAGTAGATAAATATTACATAATACAATAATACATTGTAGTACACTAATACATCGTATTATTGTATACAATACAATAGATAAATCATGTATCTATGTCATTCCTCAACTAACAATAATATAAGAAATGAAAAGAATAAATAAAAACAGATATTGCACAGCTAAGAACATTGATGCAGAAGCTTTGCACGATATATTTTGCAGTATATTAAAAAAAAAGAACTGCTTAAATGTTTTGCATAGTTAAGTTTTGCATTCATCATAGTCATAGTCGATAATACTAATTTAAGTAATCGTTTTTTTGTGGAAAATCCTGATCATTGTGATTCAGTTTTTGACACTTTAACTTTTTTGCCTCAAGTTAACGTTAAAACAAATATTTTTATTCAGCTGATTATACACAAATGAAAACAAAGATGTGAATATTCTATTTCATTTATTTAAATAGATACCACTAAATTTTACAAAGCACACCTTTCAATCAACAGGTAAATGTCCAGAAATACCTAGCAACAAGTATCAAAATACTATGTGTAATTTCAATTTTATATCGATACACAAAATGCACGAAAATATTCTAATTAGTTGCCTGATGTAAGGTAGAACTCTATCTCAAAAAGGCACTCAGCAAGCGCAAACCTTCGCCAAGACATGAAAATTAACTCAGACATTAATAAAGAAATCTGAATTAAATTTTGAGTCTGAGTTAATGCCAGCCTCTAAATCCACAAACAACTCCGACAAACTCTTTGCAGCCGGTCTTCTCCTGCGAACCGGCTGCAGATTCCACTTCAGCGTCTCTGTTCAACCCATTAAGATAGGTCTCTTGAATTTTCAACTTTTTTCTCGAAACAAAATATGAAAACAAAATCTTCCTCCTCCTTTTTTTTATTTTTTATTCATGGCCCTAATAAGCCTTCATATTTTTGTATGTCTCCACGTGTTTCTTTTGTTTACATCGCTGAAGGGCTTGGTGTGCGTGATCTGGCTTCTATCTCACGCCACCACAACTAATCACCTGTTCATCTCCATATTCATAATCATCATGCGCATAAACAAGCGGCAGTATAAGACACCAGCTCTCCCCGCAAGACTTCGGCAGACAGTTTTTGAACCTGGCTCTCTTTCTGTCTGTAGGATCGAACTTTCCTGCCTCTCTGCTCCACTATGCTCAGCTGGCTCACCCTCCCTGTCAAACAGGATTCTCCCTCTCATTTATGGACTTGTGTTTGTTGACTTTCATGAGTTAGTGTTCCTTTTGGAGTTTGTTTTTCATTCCCTTTTCCTGGCCTCCTCGCTGTGTCGGCCTTTTTGGGTGCAGACAGTCTAGTTCTTAACAAAAGGACATTCATTTACGATGCCTACATTTAGGCCTATGTCAAAATGGCCCGCGTGCCGTTTGGTTTAGTCCTAAAGACTTTTTGAAAAATGTAGACATCTTACACATAAATACCATTTTCATAATTGTAGGTCAAACGAACAGACACAGAGGGACTGCTTTTTTTAAAATATTCAAGGGAGCACTGTAGAGCCATTTTTTCATATCCCTCCCCCAAACCCATATTCAATTCACAATATACAACATTGTTGAGTTTTTGTGTGTCCAACCTCTAAACAACAATTTCCTGTTCCTCCAAATTTCACTGCACTGCCACAGCTACACTGTTGGACAACTCAAATTCCTCACAACAAAGAATCTCAAACTTTTTATGGCCTTCCTCATCCCATTTGAACTGTTTGGGCATAACAGGCTTGTAATAGTTAATTACGGTAAAAAAAACAACAACATGTAAATATCTGTTGGGTTACAACAATTTGGTGCGCTGCGAGCTCTGTGTATCTCTTTCTCTACCGGAATTTTTCCATGTTCTGATGAAGTCTGTCCAGTTCACCCACTAAAATTATCTCGATTGTGCTTTGAATTTTTCAAAGCACAATAACAACCTGAAACGTGAAATCCATCTCCATACATCTGTATGAATATTGGGGGCTCCTTACGGACCAACCTATGGAGATAAATAGGGCTTTTTCTAATAAAAAAAAAACACTTAAAAAAACAACAACTTAAAAGTGAATTATAAGAGTGTGTCCACTAGATGGCGGTAAGACCCATGTGAACCTGGGAAAACAAAGCAGAAGAAGAGCAGGAAGCGGAGAGTCTCTGCAAGTGCTACCTCCATCATCACACTGTTCACCATGTCGATGTAGAAGGAAAACAAACTCAGAACAACCACCCTGTTCTGAAAGGCTCCATCATGGCAGGCGAGGAGGAGAGGGGGGTGGTCCGTGTCAAAGTGAAGGTAGGATGGTTAAGGTGTCGAAAAGAGAGTCAAGTCTGCTAGTTAGTTAGAATAAAGCCCGCTGTCCTGGTTATTGTACTGTCCAATCAATGTTTACTCGGTCTATCTCGCGTTACACGCCGATTAAACCAGCCTTTTATGCTTTGGAGCCGTTTTTTCAGACCCAGCCTGTGCCATGGTTCTCCAACAGCTGATCTATGTTGTTTATTACCGAGCTTTGTAAGTGAAAGCGACGACCTACAGCAAGAAGCACTGATCGTTAAGTCGTTATATCACCTAATAATAACCGATTGTAATATTAAGAACAACTGACACGTTGACACTTGTCTACGTCCAGTATTCAACTATAATGCTATTGTTAAAGCATTGGACCCGTCATCCACATACACCGCTGACGTCACCGGCCTGCTCAGCAACTGCGTGCGCACGCGACAGTGCCGGTTCATGTTTGCCAGACAAAAGTGCTTTCCGTCCATTAAGCAAAATTTGTACTACAAGCAGATTCATTAGATATATCTTGTTGTATTTTTCACCTCCTCACCTCTAACTAGCTAGGTTAAAATGAACGTCTTGTCTCTCTGAAGAACTTGTACGGTTGCAAACAAAGAATCTTGTTACGTCCGCAAAGGAAGGAAGCTATGTTTTCAACCAGAGCGTTTGTCGCGTTTGTTTTCTGTGAACAAGATTGATGAAATATAATGGACGGATTTGCATGACAATTTACCCAGAAGTAGGTTTAGGGGGTATCAGGAGATGATTACATTTTGATGACATTACGTGTTTAGTGGCATTTAAAATAAAACTATCATAAACAATGAGCCGTTTGGGTTGGTGACGTCACAATGTGGAAAGAAACTCTCTTGAAACTGTGTCCATTGTTGTTAATTTTAAGTGCACTTGCTCTTTGTGACAGTACAATACAGTCCAAAAGAAACTGTGTCCATAGACGATTTTAAACCGGAGATAAAATGTTTTAAATGCACGACAATTTACCCAGAGGTAGTTTTTGGCGTATTGTAGAGATGATTAAATTTTGGTGAAGTTACATTTGTTGCAGCATTTAAACCGCGTTTTGGGTAATGGCATCACCATCTGGTGAAAGTGCGCTTTTAAAACTGTCAGCTTTGGTTTGGTGTCCATACAGACATTTAAACTACAGCTATAGTGTTTTAAAATGTCATCTAAACTTTATTTCTTCCCCTTTACAAATCAGTGACAGCTCAAATTATTATGCCTTCGTTATTTTACAGCATATGAAGAAAAAGAAAAAAGGGTTGATTGTGGGGGTTGAATCTGGGTATTCAGTGGGCTGAGCAGAGACGCTGAAGTGGAATGTGCAACAGAGAAATGGTTCGAGAGTATTTGAGAGATACTCACAGAGTTTGTTGTAGTTGTCGGTAGATTAAGAGGCTGACAATAACTCGCACGCACAATAAGAGGCATTTGGTTAAAATGTTATGGCTGATTGATTCCTATCCAAAAATAATATATGCTACTCTGGGCGCACCAAAAAATGGGTTTGTCATATAATAATGTATATATTGTGATTGGTTATATAGTCATTACCATTTATCCAGTAGAGACATCATGACCCACATCTCTTAATATGGTAAGTAACAGCCAACAAGGGTAGATTATAAAAAAGTGAAGTCGCCAACTACGAACCATAAATTAGGATCTGAACCCAGAACTAAATTTTAAGCTGAGCCCAGGATTAATATGTGACTAAGCTTACAGAGATGGAACTAAATGTCTAACAGAGAGGGATGATTGTGAAAAAGGATGGTTTTAAGATGCAACCATGTGGCCCCTAAGTAACTTATTTTGATATTCATATATTTGTGGTTGAAACTCAAGTCAGTTTGTCTATGATTCTATGGGAGCCGCTAACTCTTGAAAGGCCATCGATAAATAGCTTTGGGCGGCACACGATCATAAGCTCAATGAAAAAAACAAATGTGATTCCATCTTAAAGTCTGAACGATCTAACCCATTAAATTTAGGGGTCTCTTCACTAAACTGGAGTGGTTTACTTTGCCCACTTTACATGTTATGCAGGAAATTACTTTTTGTTATTTTTTTAAAATAATATACAGATATATATTATAATGACTGGATAAAATCCGCATTAAGAGGACAACCGTATTTGCATTGGATTGATTAAACATATGAGTCAATCCAAAAAAAACAAAAAGTCGTATATGTGTTAAAACTGTCACATAAACATAATTTTATGGTCCAATATCTACATCAGTAGAACATATCATAGACATTCACTGTGTATTGTATACTCCTTATTAGGTTGATGTATTAATTAGGAATTATTATTTATCAACTTAGAGCACAAGTTATTTATTTTTGATGATAAATCATCTAACCATAAAACTTAAAATGTTATTATTCTACATGATGTATTTTTCTTTCCAGACAGGTCTCATATTTAATTGCAATGGATGTCAATTCTATTTGTGATTTTATTTGGCCTATCCTCATATTCTTTGTCGAGCTTTTATAAATTAAACAAAATAAAAAAGTACTGCTTTCATACTGTTGTCCCTCAAAGAAAATGAAGAAACTACTCACTAATGGAAATCCTCAAAAAATGTTTGTTTTTCGGGTGACTGCGTTTGTGACAGCTAACAAAACATGGTAGGAAGTACTTGCAAAAACATCTTGTTAACTTTCTGTGCAGATTCCAAATATTGAAGAAAATAAAAAATGAATCTCTGTGACAATTTCATGATTTGTGTACATAAATCTTTACTCCACTTTTTACAAAACACATGAGTTCTTGTGTAATACAAGCCAAAACAGAATATTAAAACTTCAGAGCAATGACTATGTTCTTTTGATTGGTAAACTAAACCGTATTATTGATGCTATTATACCACTCTAGAGTCGTTGCCACTATCGGTCACTCTCCATGTCTTCCCCTCAATGTCATCAGTATTTTTTATCATGTTTGTCAATGATGATAACTCAGACTTTGTGTCATGTTTTCAGAAATGCGATGGGGCTATTCCAGGGGAAATTCGCTCCTTTGCCGTTGATCCTCAGATAACATCACTGGAGGTTCTGCAGCACATCCTTATCAGAGCCTTCGATTTGACTGGGTAAGCGTGGTCCCCTTGGCTAAACAGTTGAATAAAGGCTATAATAGTTTGTCCTTACAAGCATTTTATCAAGTTTGTCAGCATTTTATTTATTCTTTATTTGACTTTCAAAAAAGGAAGAGGACTTTTGGGATCAGTTACCTGTCTCGAGATCGGAGCGGTGCTGAAATCTATCTGGCCCTCCTTACTGACTGGGATTTAGATGTTGCATTTGCGAGTGCAGCCAAACCATATCTACAACTCAAGATGGACATAAAACCCTCCGAAGACAGTAAGTATATCCTATAAAGTAACTAAGACTGAAAGCCTGAAGGAAAAATGCTAAACGTTGTAGGTCTGAATATATTAGAGAATGTGTTCTTCAAAGTTCTATCCAGGTTCAGACTACAGAAGTTTGAGTTTATTCACCTTCTGAAACCACTTATCCTGTTTGGGCACACGGAGGGGGTCCAGAGCTCAGCCTATGTCACTTGGAATAGGTTATGTCACTAAGTCCGTCACAGGGCCAACAATGATTTAAACCTTCTTGCTGTGGGGCAACTGTGTCACCCACAATGTCATTGCCCAACAAGTGTTGGCATATTGTAATATTTAAAAATAATCTCACCTTTTGTTCACTCTGAAGAAAAGTAGTCCTTGATTAACCCAACCCATTTTGTCATCCAGTCAGTATTTATTCTAAATTTACTTCCTTATGTCAAGATAATCTTACGGTCAAATTGTGCAGTCTGTCCGTATTTCAAGATAATGAGAAGAAATTCCACATTTTTAATACTGTAAAACATCTGTAGTCTGACCTTAACGTTGAGATTTTGACAGTGCCACAAAGGAAGATGAAAGACAGGAAAGGGGAATCTTATGTTCTGCCAAGGGGCATTTCGACATGGAACATTTTGGAATTCAGACCTCTCAGAAATCTCCAGATAAACCTAAATCTATACATACGTACATTTTAAAACATAACAGAAACTGGATTGTATCATCTTTTGATTACATTGGATTTTCATTAGGAAAGAGGGTTCAGACTGAACAGTTTCTGTCTTTCTTTTCAACTGCAGGTCCTGTTATGGAGGATTGGGACATTATAAGCCCAAAAGATGTGATCGGTTCTGAACAGCTTCTCGTGGAGAGGACTAAGACTCTGGCATCTGCTGCTCTTCCCTTCACCCAGTCTCTTCTTTCCCAGGTACCCTCATCTACTTAAATGCTCCTCATGCAGGCTTTGTGTTCTACAGCTTCTTTTCCACCAGGCATTTTGCGTTAGTTCTTTTCTTTACATATTAAAATGTTTGCATTTTTGTTTACTTTAACAAAAGTAATAGATGATATGAATAGACCCATTACTGATCACCAGTCATCTGAAGTGTTTGGTTTCAATTACTTAAGGTGGTCAAACAAGCTATTGATTTTGGGGGGGCAAATATGTTTTCTTGCTGGTGATTTAGATATTGAATTACCCTTAATCCACCCATTTTATGGTCACCAACTCACCTACATTACATACTTTGGATTGTCTGAGGAAGCCAGAGTATCTGTAAGGAGCCCACACAAAGAGGGGAAAACATGCAAATAAATTCACACAGAAAAGCCCAAACACCATTTGAACCAAGGACCCTCATGCTTTTGGGCAGCTGTGCCAACACCTGCGCACAGGCACACACTGGACCATGCTGCCCCTGTGTTTGGTAACTGTGTTTACCTTATTAAATATTAACATTTTTATAACTTGCATTTTGAGTTTACTCAAATTCTCCTTACTCGGTAAATTCGACACAGTTTAGCAATATTCGCACACAAGTATAAAAGAAATCAGGAGACGGTCCAATACTTCTTCAGAGAGCAAACTGATCCAATGCTAAAAGGGGAGTTAAACTCTACAGACCTCTGATTGCTCAGCAGGAGTAACTGTAATTACAGTTATTACAGCAGTATTGCTGCTTATGGCCGTCACTCAAACCTATATTACTTTAGTAAATAATAACAATGACAAAGAAATGTCCATCAACAGCCTTTATTTCCATGACAAGAGGTTGGGAAAACACAGACATTAACTGTTATTATGCAAGAAAAGTTTATAAAAAATGTGCAAAAATACAAATGATACAACTTACAAATATGTGCAAGGAAAATATATGCGAAAGCTGTTTTACAGAATACTTACAATAACATAATAATAAGAATAACATATTCTGGCCTTTTGTCATGTAAAATTGAACCAATAAGGAAATTAGTTATATGGTTACAATATATATATGGGGGAAGAAACAACTCCGTACACTTGACACAGGACAAATTCTGGATTAAGAACTAGGGGACAGATTGAACGCTGTTTTGAAACAAGCTTGACTTCCTGTTAAAATAATCAGAAGTGACCATGAATAATAAAAAAGCTGAGGAAAATGTTAGCAGTTTTGATAAATTCGGCAGCTTCTCAAGGCAAAGAATTTCTCATCTGGTTTTTTTTCTCCAAATGCTGGAAATGCACTGTTTGAGGTGGACATACTTACTTGATGTAGGATTCTGCATGTTTATTATAGGTTATATACACTTTCCATAGATATTGTACTGAAATCACCTCAGTGGAAACTTGGGGTATGATTCAGAATCTTCCCTTATTGACTAGTTTCAATTCTGACACCTACCTTTCATTATTGTTTTTTGTCCAGGTGGGCCGAACCCTGTCTAAAGTCCAGCAGGTGTTCAGCTGGTCTTATGGGGAGGAAATCAAGCCTTTCAAGCCCCCTCTGAGTGACGCTGAGTTTCACCATTACCTCAATGGGCAGGGCCAGTTTACACGGCCTGAAGATCTCAGGCTGCGGATCTATCATGGTGGTGTGGAACCTTCATTGCGAAAGGTTAAAACTTTCAATCCCAGTTTCATGTCTCACAGGTTTGAGTTTGGGAATGGGAACCATATTCTGTAGTTCTAAACATTTCAACAAAGTACCAGATCCTGTTAAATCAGTCGGTAGCAGAGAGCATACCTGAGTTAAGGAATGAAGGGTCATTTTTACTACAATCTACTTATGAAAACTGATTTCCACTGTTACTTGTGCCGCATTCCTGAACGTGCAGTTGATCATTCTGTGTGTGCATATATCTTTTGCACACACATAAATTCTATTTTTAAGAGAAAAGATTCTTGAGCAATGTATAATATAACATAATCAAACAAAAATCCAATCTGTGCCCGATGAATGCCTTTCCATGTTTACTGCTATCAGCTTATATACACAACAACGAAGTCTTGCTCAGCTATAGACATTTGTTCTCTAATACATCTCTGCTCTCTGCGCTGGTGCACACCTGGACACTCACTTACTGTGTCTCCACGGCTCAAGAATTTTTTCTCATCAAAATAGAATTGATCTGCTCTAAGAAACCATTTTTTGTGTTTAGAATGTCCCAATCGTCTTCGCAGGAAGGAGGCACAAATATAACGCCATATGTTTCAACCGGTGAATTCGTGAACACCTTCGTATCTCCATGTGACCTTTGCATCGACAGTGATACATCCACAAGATGGCAGTGGAGAGTAAAACGTTTTGTAAACATTAAAAATAGGAACGTAGATGAGGCTTGATAACAATCCGACAACATCAATAAAATGTGGCAAAGGTGAAGCCATCGATATCCTCCAGTTGGCCTGTCGTGTGTCGGTGTAAGTAATGACCTGTCAATGGAGAGTTTGCCTTTTCACTGTAGGTTTTTCTTTGTCATTTCAATGACGTCACACTAACTCCATTGAGCTCCAAATCGGTAAGCTTTTCAAAAAACGTTCAAAAGAGTGTAGAAATTGAAAGGGAACACAAGGCTCTGTCCATCTTTTAACGTGAGCATAATGAACATAAAGTTGCGTTTTTACTTATTTTATTGTAGCTTTACTCCTTTGAATTAATTTTATGTGATGTTACAACATATCTGTTCAAAAGTGAAGACCAGCCTACCCTTATTGAGTCTCATTTAATTTAATTGATTATGATTTATATACTTGCAATTTCTGTTTCTTATTTAATCGTAGCTTTGATTCTGATTGACAAACTCCTTACTTGTACTATCACAGGTTGTGTGGAGATACCTCCTGAATGTCTATCCTGATGGTCTGAGTGGACAGGAAAGAATGGACTACATGAAGAGGAAGACAAGGGAATATTACCAGCTGAAGAGCGAGTGGACAGTCAGGGTCAGCCTCGAGGACCTTGAATTTATCCGTGGAAATGTTCTCAAAGATGTCCTGCGGACAGACCGGGCTCATCCGTATTACGCAGGCTCAGAGGACAGTCCGCATTTGACGGCTCTCACAGACCTGCTCACCACATTTGCCATCACCCATCCGCAGGTACGTAGAGATGTTCTTTCAGCGGGCTTGTACCTGGGTCGGATTTGGGGTTCGACAGCCATCTTCAAAGAAAATGCCTGTGTTTGCTTACGAAATCTTCCTTTTGAATCCCTTGCTTTTAATTAGATCTCAAATTCTTTATTAATCACCTCCACTTAATACAGTCCAGTTTTAAATGGAGCAGAGGTAAACCGTTGGAGATACTTATCAGCCATGGACTTTTGCCATTCTGGATATTTTTAACAACAAGGAACAAGATCCATAATGAAACCGATAATTGGCATCTAACATAAAAACGATTTGACAGAATGCACAACTATTAAATCTGCATTTAAACCTTTTTAGCTAATTTAATCAGTACCCCCTTTGATGATCCTGATAACTTGGGGTGTTGACATAGTGGTGTACAAAAGTTGAAAATGAGTAATATAACGATGGGAAACATTGTAGAAACTAGTGTAAAACACGGTAAAATTAAATGAACTAATTCTGGGGTAGTCGTGTGGGTACATGGGCGTATACTTGTAAAATGGATGCATGCACATACATTTTTTTTTTGGCATTCCTGTATAGTTACTGACATTATTTTATTTCACGTTGTTCTCAACAGTGAATCCTCTCTTATGTTAGCATGTAATAAATAATCACAAGCAGATGCGGGTTGTCCACACATGGATCGTTTTGGGCATTAAGTAAAATGTCAAAAACAAAATTAAAATCAACCCAAATGCTGTTGAATGCAGTACAAATACGAGATATTTATTTTTCAAACTGATAAAGTGTAATGCTTTTTATAAATATATGCTCATTGTCAATTTAATGCATGCAACATCTTTGGAAAAAGAGTTGGAACTGGGGCACGTTAACCTTTGTGTTACATCGTGGTTTATTTTTATAACACTGGGTTAACACTTGGGTAGAGAGGGCACTTATCGTTGATGTTATGAAAGTCTCCTTCTGTCCCATTTTAGCTTTATAACCACCTCTGTTGGTCAACAGGCCCAGATCTCCCTTATCATATTTTACTTTGTAAGACATGCATCTGTTATTCCAAAGTGCTGTTGAGTCAGAAGTCAAATAATGTAGGACATAGAATTCAGGATATGTTTTCAACTTCATCGTGGTTTGTACAAATATAGTGAGATCTATTCACATATGAGCGTTGAAAATGTTTCTGCAGTTAGTTTTCCAGTTAAAATTCCTGTTCTGTTTAAAGGGGCCATATTATGAAAATTTTAGTTTTTTCAGTGTTTCCAACCGCATATTTGGGTTTTTTGAGGGTCAACGATCCCTCAGAGAGTCAATGAGAGTCTGATGATGGACTTAAATAGTCGTCTAGCATGTCGTCATATGGAATGGTCAATCACTGAAAATTACCGCCCAGACTGGGGTTTCTCCAATTACACTTGAGTATCCACATCTTTGTTTTTCCTTTTCACGTGTGGAACTTTCAGGATCTCATCATCAATTGACGTCACAGCATCAATTCCTTCCAACATTCCATCATCTACAGTTATTTCCATTTTCACAGCTTTCCACTCTTTTAAAAGCGCTCTCTCTTCTCTGCCTCCTTCTGTCCCCCCTCCCTCAGCTCACTGTCCTACTGCCTTATACTTTCCTGACTGTCCTACAACTGTCTCCTCCTGTCCTTTCATACTTCCTGACTGTCCTACAACTGTCTCCTCCTGTCCTTTCATACTTCCTGACTGTCCTGCTGTTTTCTACCTTTATCCTCCTGTCCCTCCGTTCTTACCTTACTGTCCGTCATCTGTTTCCTCCCATCCCTCCATACTTTCCTGAATGTCCAATACCCCGTTTCCACGAAAAAGAACCTGGCGCTACTTTGGTGCTGGTGCTAGTGCCAGTGCTTAGTTGATTCAACTAGCGCACCTCCTAAGAACCTTTTTGCTATTCCATTGGCAAGGAACCAAGAGCCTCGCCATTACGTCGCAGTATGACGTCAGTACGTCGCTGTCTGATTACCTAGCAACGCTCACGCCATACTCAAGCACAACAACGAAGATGTAGGAGCTCATCCTCTCCATGCAGGTGCTGTTCCTGGCTTTGCAAGACTAATTAAAAAGAAAAAAGAACTTTTGTTATTAATAACAATAAATCAGTTTTTTAATAAAATTCAAAAAAAGAAAATGTTGCTAGTTTATCGGATGAAACTTGCTGTGTTTTCGCCGGTCTTGTTGTACACAGTGACCCGGCCCCTGACGTAATCGTTTCTTGGCTCTAGACCAGCAAAGAGTTGGTGATAGTCTGTCTCCAGCTGTCTTTACCTGACTCCTCCTGTCCCTCCATACCTTCTTGACTGTCCAGCTGTCATTCATCTCTCTCCTCCTGTCCCTTCACCTGGTTCTGGCCGTCTTTTCTCTTTGTCTCTTTCTCATTCTCATCCTTTTGGAGAATGAGGAAGTGAATATTCGGCCCTGCAACGTTTTCCGCTGGACATACCCTGATCAGATGACCCTCTTTATCACAGCTACGACATTTCCTCATCTCTGATGTCAGAAAAATCATATGATCAAAATCATTCACTCTAAATCCGAAAGGCTAAATTCAGCTCTTCAGTCTTGTTGTTCAGGAGCATGTAGCAGTCTTCTGCTGGAAACTTTGTTTTAAGAGTGGAGACTTGCCGTCTGAGGGAACTTTCTTTGTTGGGAAGACCAGTTTTCCATGTCTGGTCAGTTCTCCTGTCAGTGACCCATCACTGATGAATGGGGGAACATTTGATTGTGTTACTTTTTTCACTGGCATTGACAGAGGCAAAAAAGAGGAGATGTACGTGTTTTATAACAACTCCGTGTTCCACCTTTTTAACCTTTTCAATACTGGCTTCAAATAAGACCACAACGTGGTTCATCCGCGCAGTAACTTTGATACTTTTGTGACTGACATCCTGTCCCACAGCCAGGCTGCAGTTCTCCACTGAGCGAGGGTCCCAGCATGATCCTTGTCAGTCTGAAAAACTCCATGCTGGATTACAGCAAACCGACCAGCTGACGCCAGTTGGCTGCATACACAAACACAACCCGGGACAATCCTAACGCCCTTCTATAGACACCTCTATACCTCTATACACACCCTATTCTTAACATTTACAGACAAAACAAAGATAGAATAAAAGGATTACTCACAACCGCGCTCAAATATCTGTCTGCAGGGCTTCACCACCACTTTAGACATAAATTAACCTTGGACAGAACAAAATGTATATCAATAAATGTTTTTTATTACATATTTTCAACTTGAATAATCAATTCATCAAAGACTCTGATGTTTGATTTAAGTATGTGTGATTTATTCTTTCTGTTTTTGAGAAGTATATTAACAATTATTCATAGCTTTAGTGTGGCTTAAGACATTTTCAACTTTAAAAATTCTATTTTTCTTTTCATGGAAATGTGATTTTCTTTTTTTATAAGCTTAGTCTGAAGGGTGGCAATATTTCAGCATAGCTGGAAAAAATATACAATCTAGCTTCACCACCACTTTAGACATAAATTAACCTTGGTAAGTAATTGTGCATTTGTTTTTTTGCATATTTTCCATATAACTCTGATTTTAAAGTGGTTTTCAATGTTGTGACACGATGCAGATTAGTCGTGAGTCATTAAGGGAATAGAGGATGAATCATACTGATGAAACTTTTGTGTGGGGTGATTTGGGGATATTTCATATTCAGATGTCTGTGGTAGTACACTTCACATGTATCGATGCCAACGCAAAAGATGTATGGAAGAACAATAGTTTAGGTTTTTCCATAATTTCGTGGTTCACAGTGGTTTGGTTATCTGTTATTTAGGAATTAGTTTGACTGTGTTTCCATGTATTATGACAGTTATAATGCTTATGTATGCTCAAACTAAGAGGGAATAGATTAATTGGATTATTTGCATAGAAATCAGCAAAAACTGGTAAATAAGGATACCGGCTAGTCCTTGAGCTAAACGAATACTGTTAATTAGTATGATTAGTTTTTTTTCTAAGTTTACCGGCATGCATATATCTCGATATGATTTAGAATGATTCTTTTCTAATTTATTTATTCTTGAAGTGTAGACTTTTGTGATGTGTGTGTGTGTTTTTGTTTTTTTCAGATATCCTATTGTCAAGGCATGAGTGATATCGCTTCACCCATACTTGCAGTAATGGACAATGAGGCACATGCCTTCATTTGCTTTTGTGGCATCATGAAACGCTTGGAGGGCAACTTCCGGCCGGATGGTCAACTCATGTCTGTCAAGTTCCAGCATCTAAAGATGCTCCTGCAGTACTCAGATCCTGAATTTTACTCTTACCTGGTGTCCAAAGGAGCTGATGACCTCTTCTTCTGTTACCGCTGGCTGCTGCTGGAGCTCAAGCGAGAGTTCGTATTTGATGATGCTTTAAGGATGCTGGAGGTCACTTGGAGCTCCTTACCCCCAGATCCTCCTGAAACTGAAGTGGAGCTTTTGGGACCTCCAGTGGAGGCCGATGAAACTATATCGTGCGCAGACAAGAACAAGAATGTGGAGAATTGCTTTGGAGATGATACAGTACAAAAAGAGAGACAGCGGAAACGGCATATGCTGAGGCCTTCGAGAGAAGAATCTGATTTCAGCAGGGATGCTGTCATTGAAGAAAAATTAGTCGCTGGAAATGAGAGCAACGATCGTGGTATTCTTCAAGTGACGCTAGAAAAGGCATCGATGTCGATTACTCCATTTGAGAGGCAAACTAGTTTTGGAGAGTTTAAATACTATACTGCCCGAATTGAAGATAGTTTTGATATGGAAGAGGCAGAGCAGCCTCGGGCCTCGATGGCTTCAGAGTCTCCAACAAGCCTCCACCCACGCCAGTCCACAGTTGACAGTGAGGAGGACCCAGGAGAGAGAACACCTCTTATAAAGAACTGTGAAAATGGTTTGTCTCTGATATCATCAGCTCTTCTCTTTCCTCATGTACTACCAATCTGGAAAACTGTCCATGTTGCCAGTCCAACATCTTCATCTTCACCCTCCAGCTGGCCAGGTGCATCTCCAGACTCTTTGCCAAAATCCCCTTCCTCAACCAATGAAAACTTGTCAAAAACTGCTCCTAAAGTATTGCCCTCCTCTTCCCAAGTGCTCAACTGTACAGGGAATAACTCGCCCACAACACCTTACGTAAAAACGTCTGTACCGTCTCCTTCCCAAACTCAAAATCCGTCTGTACTGTCTTCACCTATTTTGTCTTTTGGAAGAGGAACGTCGCCGTCTTGTGGCAGGTCATCCTCCAGAAACCCGACTTCACCTGGCAACAAAACGCCTAACTGTTCAAAAGCTGAAAGCACCAGCATCAAACCATGTTCTCTCCCACCACCTCAGGAGTTCGGCAAAGGCAATCCCTTCATGCTTTTCTTGTGCCTGTCCATCCTTCTGGAGCACAGGGACCACATCATCAAGAACAGCTTGGATTACAATGAGCTAGCCATGCACTTTGATCGCCTAGTGCGGCGCCACAACCTCAGCAGGGTGCTACAACGAGCCAAGGCCTTATTTGCAGACTATTTGCAGAGTGAAGTGTGGGACTCAGAAGAAGGGGATGAGGTTAGCTCGGACTCCCCGACAACAGCCACTGCTGCCCAACAGTCCCCTTCTTCAAGTCTCTCTGCCAGGCCTATTTATAGCCCCTTAGCATCCCCACAGTCATCTCCGAACTCAACATACAACCTTGCAACTACCATTCCCTCTTCAACAACTCCAGATTCAGTTTCATCCACTCCTTGATTCCAGCATCAAGCATCCCCGGCTTATACTGGATTCCTCAGAAGACTTCTTATGACCCATTGGAGGTGTTGCTGCTTTTTAGACAGCTGGCCCCAAACTTTGAATCGGGGTGTTAATAATAATCTTAATTTGTATATGCTTGAATATAGAATGCCTTTATTGTAATTTATGCATCAACCCCTGAGTTTTCGTCTGTCCCAGAAGAGGTCAGAACGCTGTGATCCAAGTGCTTGATGGTCAGAAAAGTTCGCCTCAACAAAATTTTAGCCACTTGGCCCATTTAGCCCGCGTTTCAAACTTTTGGGACTTTGTTCACAAACTCACGAATAATACTATAAGGCACAAAAATGTAGCAATGTATCATTATATAATTAATTTTATCTTAGAATAATTCAAAATGATTTTCATGGTACACGCTTCTACTGAAGTAGATGCTGTCTCCGTCACTCTGTACCCCATCACCTGTTTCTGTGCTCTATAACTTGATTGAGGGGGTAAATGAATGATTGAATGGAACAGAATTATGGAGAAACGGATTTCTCATTTTGGCTGTGATGTGCGCTTATTAACATTTAGCTGTTATTATAGTTAAATTAACCTTTCGCTGCTCAAAAAAATGAACTCAATCACATCATGCTATTACGTTTTATGTACTGTCCAAAGGGGGAATATGGTTTCTATTTCATCCACGCCCTTGTACGTCAGTACGTAATAGGGTATAGTTTATCTACAGCCCCTCAAAAACCTCTGGATAGAATCCATTTCTTCAATTTGCTTATGTTTACATTTTCCAGCATATTTGAATCAAGGACCTTTTAATGCCAGCTTACTCTTTTTCACTTATAATGGGCTTTATCTACATCAGCAGAAATTAAGTTGGGTTTTCTTTCCCGTATCTATGTCCTTGGACCTAAATAATCTCTTCTGCCTGTTGATGCAAAAGAAATCAGAGCAGACTGAAGCCTCAGTGAATTTTTGATGACGCATGGTTTTGTACAACGTTGAATGTAAGATACAAGGGTGCTTGCAAAACACATGACAGTTGATTCTTTTCTCGCAGATTTACATCTGTCCAGAGCATTTCCATACCTAAAGTTGTGCATCCAGATTTTGGCAATTTGCCAATTCAGACTACAGTGACGGTGCTGACATTAGAGAGAACAAAGAGCCACAAAATCAAAAACAGGAGGATTAAGTGTGTGTGTGTGTGTATCACACCTTCCAATTTTGTATAACCATAATGTTCATATTAATTGTACCCACTTTTCCACCTTTTCCAGTATCCTCTTCTCATTATTACTTCAGAACTCTGTAAATTTGTGATTTGGATACAATTATTCGTTGTCCAGCTCTTGGAGCAAACCGGTCTTCTTCATCAGTAGTAAAATGCTTTTTCAATGATTTGAGCAGATCTGGATGAATGGAGAAAGAAACCCGAATTTCAGAATTATGTCATCGATTATGTGTTTTTTCTCAGCTTGGGCATGGACTAATTTAAAACTTAAAAACAGGAAACCTTCAATCCAAATGGGGAGTTGCAGTTTTACATGGACATGAATAATAAGGAGTCAGGGAAGAGATCCTGTTTGATTGTTCCAATAGAGACTTGGGGTCACTGGTGTCTCTGCCACGTCCTCTGAGATCTCTGCACAAATAATTCCAGAGACTTTACCTAAAGGTGTTTTGTGCCAGTGTTGGTTCTTTTTTTCTACCGATGTGCTATTGCTTTAAGGAGGAGAGATGGATCGAAAGAAAGTTAATTTACAGTGCCGTATTCCATCACTTAAAGATTTCTACTCATGCCTTTTATGTTATAGGATGAACATGAATCGAAACGAGCAATGTGTTTTAATAATGTGTCTTACTGTGAGCTTTATACTCCTACCATCTGTGCTTCTCTTCTTAAAAAACAATTTTTGTAAAGGGTTAATGTTGCTGAAATAACTGCTTCTGTAAATACGATGTTATTCACCCGTAAGGCTGGTCAAAACTCAGTTTTTCTGAGATTAAAGTTGTCAATATACAAGGAAATTTATACACTTGTATATTGTTAAGAGAATTGTCAATTAACTCATTGCCACAAGTCATTTAAATTCTGGGATTTATAAGAAAAAAACTCCTTTAATGTGATAGAATTTAAGTCATAACTCTGCAGTAAAATGTCAAATTCCTTCCATTTAAACTCAAACACCCTTGAGCTGCCAGGGTTCAGAAGGTCTGTATAATGTCATACAGAAATCCAAACAGCGGTTATTGGGAATGTCATTGACTGGGACTTTGGGGTGGAAGTCATAAATCTCACAGATAAACCTATTGGAGGTTGACTGCTAGCAGAGCCAATGTGTTGATGGGTCTAAGGAAAGTCTGTATCAGAGTCTGACTGTGAAACATATTAAGTCATCTTCCCCTGTAAGAATACGGGGAGATTGATCCAGTTTTGCAAAGCAAATCGATGCAGTTCCTTGAATAATAAGAGTCAAGATTTTCCAATATTCTTTTGCATTCAGAATCTCAGAATATCTGCGTTTATGTCTGTCTTGAGTTTTTCTCTGATCAAAGTATAATATGTATCTCCTCAAATATCCCCACATGTAAGAACGTAGTTCCATAATTTTTTGCATTTTCAGTCCCCCAAGTAGGATATAATTGAGCTAAGGCAGACAGCAAGTAGATTATAGAGATTTAAAACTATTAAACATCCAAAATAAATCATTTCTTGATACTGGCATGAATATTTCTAAGTGACACAGTTCACAGAGGATTGATGTTTCTCAAAATTATATAACTTTTCTTCTTTTTTTTGCCTTATTTCTTTTTCTTTTCTCTTTTTTACAACTTTGAATGTGACTCAGCCAATCACAGTTGAGGACTGCTGGAGTCTGATATCTGAGGAACACACGAGGATAAAAATGTTGTCAATTATTCGTGGAAAAAAAGGCCTCATTTGAGCACGAGGCTTGATTTCATGAGTACAAGGCCTTTGTACTGTATTTAGAACAAAGCAGCGGAATGTTTTTTGTACTGACTTATTCATAGTTCAGTCTAACCATGTAACGCAGTTTGAAGACGTGGGAGCAGAACTGTATAGATCAGTTTGGTCATGATTCGTACTGTAAAACTACACTCTGTTTATTCACTCTATTTGCAGGACTCATACATTCAAGCTACAACGGCAGTCAACTAAGTGCTGTACATGAATAAGTATATGGTGGGTCATTATGTTATTGCAGTTTCCCAAATTTCTGTCTTATGATTTGAAAGGAACCATTGAAATAAGTGTCTAAATCAGATGTAATGCACAGGTGATTCACAATGACAGTCTTTTATACTCACTTTGTGTGACAATGTGATAAACATACAATAAAATGGGATGTGATGCCAGTTGACATTCTGAAAGGTAAAATTGTGTGCAACATTTTGGCAGAGAAGTGCCTAGCTGGTTTGAGACTTTATTTATATTATTTTTGTTTCATCATGCAGGCTGACCTGAAAGCCAGTGATATTTGACTCACTGTTGGACATAAATGTGTGGTAATGTGATCATTTGTGGAGGATGCTAATGTGGAGCCACATTCATCTTTGTCAGTGTATCGTTGAGTCTGTTTTGAAGATATGAAAATGTTGAAGCAATGTCGATCAAGTGCTGAGCATGGCTGCAAAATCATGAGAGGAAGGCAGATCTTTCAAACACAGAGCTAACTTTACGTGTTTATACATACTTTCTTTTTTGTTTTGACTGGCCGGTGTAGTGTGTATATATAGGCCACTCAAAATAAACAGCAAATTGATACATAAACTGTGTGTGAGCATCAATTATAGATCTCAGTCTGTATTAATCTTTTATGTGATGGTGTAACTCCAAAAGACAATAAAGGGCAGGCAGTCAGAAGTAAGTACTGGTCCTCAACTGTAACCTTTTCCTGGTTTTGCGCTTGCTGCCGTGAGGTTGATGATAGTTTACAACCATTTGAAAATGGATGAAGCTTTGACCTTGTGAAAAGAGGTCATCAGTCAAACTTCATGGAGTGTTTTGACCTTTATCCATCCACCACTATCTTACCTTCCTTATCATCAGTGGTCGCATTGATCTACATTTTATTTTGTATCTGGAACCAGGCCTACGCTGTCGTCCCCAATAGCATATATGTTCTCAAAAAGTCCCTAATACCCTGCATTGCACAAGAAATCCTCCCGATTGAATTCCTCAAATGAAATGAAATGTGAGATGTATCTGAAAAAAAGTTGCCCCCGATCTATCCGAGTAAGATATAATGTGTACAAGACGGACATCCTTCAGAAGATGCATACTGACCAAATCTGGACTAAATCAGACTAACAGTAAGGAAGATATGTCTGGAAAACAGTGTTTCTCTTTAAAAAAAAACAAAAAACAGGTGCCCCTAGTCTGTAAAATATATTTACAAGATAAATCTCTACAAGTTAAGCATTCACCAAATATGAACTAAACCAGACCAACTTTAGGAATTTCTGTCTGAAATAGGGTTTTTCACAAAAAGCTCCCCCTCGTTGGTAAAATATGAACTATTAGAATATAACACAATGTACACAAGATAGATCTCCTTTTGTTAAATCATTTGCACCAAATATGGACTAAATCTTACCAATAGTTATGGCCCCAAAAACTTTTAGGAGTAAAGCTCCCTTTAGTGTCAGAAATATACAACTCACCTTTACCAAAATCATTCCAGTTCTTCCTTGCACTAAAGTTTATGTTGGTATAAAATTTGAAAATCATCCATGAAATAGTTTTTGGTTAGCAAATTAACAAGAAGGGTCTGTGGTGGAATCGGTAGAAGCGGCGCAGTTACTGAGTGTTTCTGGACTGTAGGAGGAAGCTGGTGTACCCACAGAGAACACTGGGAAAGTATGTAAACTCTGCACAGGAAGGCCCACAGGGGTGGTGGATCTGAACCCGGAACCCTCTTTCTGTGAGGCGACCATGCTGATATCTGCCCTAATATCAGTGTAAATGACGGTGGTGCAGTACGGTAAAAATGGCATCTGTGGAATGGTGAAGAGGACACCATGGAACTTCATTCTTAACAAGGAGATCTCCAAGGCTCAATTGAATTTTTGCCACAATACAATTTCATGACCTTCAGAGCTTTTGAGAAATAATCCATTGACTAATGAGCTGAAAGTTGTACGGATCCGAGGACAGGGGTCCAGTTACATCCGGTACAAACCAAACATTCCATGAAAAATAAGATTCTACCTAGGGATAAGCACAGGGGTGACGGTATGACTCTGTGGGATTCCTTTGATGCTTCAGGGCATGGATGGCTTTCTATTCTTGGTCGACACATGGATTCTGTTCTCTACAATTTACTTTACAGACCCAGCAAAGTTTATTATGAGATACACTTTTTCATGCTAACGTTATGTGGTCAATGGCGCCTTTGAGCGATGATCTCTATGTCACACCCTCTATAGCAGGACGAATGGCAGTGCAAAAAAAAATAAAAAATCACTGCCATCTGATACAAAAAAGAAGATGCTTAGACTGTCTTAATCCTAAACAAAATAAAGAGTGCAAAACTAATTAAAAAATAAACAGAAAAACATAAAATCAAAAGTTTGCAATGCTTAGTCAATATTATTTCAGTTTTTTCATCTTTTCTAAACTTCTAAACAAGGGTGCTAGATACTTCATCACACACAATATCGCACCACATCTCTGTATACGTGTAAACCTTATTATTATCTAACATTTTTTTGACATTACATAGTAATTTACAAATTTGCATTTATTTGTGAAAGGTGTTCCACAGGACTACTGCTTTAACTGTTGTGCATCTATATTTTATAATTGAATATGAAATGTCGTCGCTGGTGTCGCAGATCAACCATGTTGACCTGATAACTAAAAACAATTTCATGGAATTTTATACCCACAGAGACTTTTGTGCGTGGAAGAACTGGGTTGTTTTTAGGAATGGTCGGATATTTATTTCTAACGCTAGCTTTTTACTAAAAACACATCTTTCTAGACATAATTTCCTAACCGTTAGTCGACTTGAAGTGATCTACCTTGTATGCATCGTTTTTCACTCTAATAGTTGATTTATTTGTAAGTAGGCGGACCTTTTTTTTTAATGAAGCATAACGTCCTAACAGTTGGTCCGATTTATTCTAAATTGGGTGAACATGAATCGATGCGAAGAGATCGACTTATCTATCAGGTAGTTCATCTGTTTCTCACTATGGGAGCTTTTATATTGTGTTTTTTAAAGTTTTTTCCGACAGAGCTTCACATTCGAGTAGAGGAGTTAATCAAGAGGACTGCTTGTACAACGGAGGGTACATTGGAGGGTACCTTGGGGATGACAGCATAGGCCTAGTTTTCAGTGTTTTAGCAGGAGTGAAGTAATACACCCAACCACCTACTGGTGGCGGTAAACAGCGCTGTAACCACAGTTTAACCTCAGGGACTCAAGAAGAAGACGGTCAAAATACACTGTTTCCGTTTCCGGGTGAGCGTTATCCTTCACAAACAGGAGACATGCTAACCCGACTCTCACGATTCGGGCCGGTTTTACCCCGGTTACTGGCTAATCCACCAATTCGGTTCGTATCGCAGTCCAAACCGACCGGTGCCGTTGGTTCGGCTGCTGTGACAGAGCTGCATCCCCCTGCAGAGAATGCTGGACACGGTGAGGTCAGCCAGTATGTCAAGGTGAGTTCCTCTCCATAATAAACATTTACTTATTGGGCAAACGGGGACAAGCAGTCATGACTGAGATTATTTACCAAAACACGGTCTGAAATATTTGAGCGACACTATTCAATATTTATCGCAGAGTGAGATATGTAAGTTTAGCTAATGTTAGACAGGACCACACATTACTGTCTGCTCTGTTGCGGTAAACACAGGCAGCTGACAAGTTATTTTCCTTTCATTTACAACAGACGATATAGAAGCCAGTGGGTAGAAAGAAACGAAAGTCATTGGAAAAGGATGCTTAAATTAAAACTGAAGGGTCCACAGCTCATTCTCACTGCCTTATTTGTAATGTCAACAACTGGTGCACTATTAGTTTCGTTCTTGCAAAAGGTGTGTAAACATTGCAGCCTTTGCCTTGAATTTAATTTCTTATCCCTTTTTGCATGGGACAAAGATTTGAACGTCAAGTCAAAACATTCTCCCAACACACACAAATTACAATGACAATTAGTCCGCTTGTAGATCTAGATCACAAAGGGAAAATAAATAGTCAACATTAAATCTTTTTAATGTTTTGGGGATATATTTTCGATATAATTTTAAAATAAATCTCCCTAATGTTATTGGTTATAAACATTTTTTTCCAATTAGTAATGCATTCTGCCAGTTAATATTTTCATAAAGGTAAACCGCACGATCCAAGCTAGTCCTGTTGACATTGATCAGAACCAGTGCCTCCATGCTTTTGACAGGACTCCAATCATTTTTTTAAAGTTGGAACACTCTTGTCCAGTTACAGATCCTAGTATGATCATCAAACATAACATATTCTTTATCCTGGCAAAATTATTTAAATGGAGCAGAAGATTAAATGAAACTAACCATAGAAAAAATAAATGGTAATGGTAGTAGTACCCAGCTAAATATGATATAGATTTTTGTCATATCAGATGCTGTCTCGTTAGCCGCCACCACATGCTTTATGGAAACAAGTGTGTTATTAAACATGGCCTTTCACTGTCAATGCCATCAGTTTAAAAAAAAGGGGTTTAATCATGAAGACTGGTTCAGGACTTAATGGATTATGGAACTGAATCACCATTGCGATTGCTGTGAAGCCAATTAACTTATCCAGTTTTTGTCTGGAAATGGACTAAAAAGCTAAACCTCTACAACCACAGTTCCAATAAAGGTGGGACTCAACATATAATAACAGTATGAACAGAATCCAATAGTTTACAAACGGAGCTGGAGACAGTTTTGACATCCCTTTTCTCCTCAACCCAGAGGACATGACAGCCATGAATACCAAAAACTATATGAAATGTGAACTTGTCAGACCATAGGACACAGAAACACATCTTGTGTACAGTTTTGTTAATTGATTTCTTATAATGGGGATTCATATATTCCTTCCTACTCAATACACCATTCTGACAATTTTGGAGTGAAATTGATCTTAATTAGTCTTTAACTTAGCTTGTTGAAAACTGCAAATGTGTTTCAGAGAATTATCAGTTTTTAATGCAGTGCAGCCTGATGAATCGAAATTCACTTGCATTCAATGTTATTTTTCATCCTTACCGCTTACATGCAGAGGTTTCTCCAGATTCTCTGAATCTCTTTATAATATTGTGGAACTTTTGATTATGAAATATTTGTATACTATGAAGTTACACATTTAGGAACGTAATTCTTAAACAGGACTATTTACGTACACAGAGCTTCTCCCGATCATTGCTTGTGAATGACTGAGCCTTTTGAGGATATCCCTTTCATACTTAATCATGATAGTACCACCGTTACGTTACAAGGGAGTGAAACCCAGGATTCAGTGGTGTTGCCATCATCTAGGTATAAGTCTATTGAAGAAAATATGTTCGTACACTATTCAACAACATGGAACATTGTGCTTGAACTTAGTCATCTAAGATAAATTACTTGCACTACTACTAGAAAGTAAATTGTTTTGCTAAGAGGAAGAAATTAATATTAGGCATTTTAGGCTATAGTGACAATGTAAGATGTGTAGTAAGTTCACAAATGTAATAGTGAGTTAATATGACATAAAAGACCCATTTCTGGAGGCTGTCACACCTCCAGAAATGGCTCTTTAACCTGCCCACCCATTAAAGATTATCCAATCAGTTGTTGGATGAAACGATACACACAGCTTTGTTCTCAGTTTGTCAAGACATGAAAAGTATAAAATGCTTGATTTATACAAAAAAATGTGCCTGTACAATTCAGTGTGGTTCTGATGAAAGCCCTCATGCTAGCAGAGATCCTGATCATTGGTGAATAATTTGTTCATCCTTTCCACTGTGACTTTAAGGGTTGTCAACAGCTATAAACGGAATGTAATCTTAGTCCGCCAAAGGTAGAGTTTGTCAGGTCTGTACTCTATCTGATGCCTCTCATATTTAATTGACCGACAGCATCCTTCTACAGTCAGCAGAGCTCCATCTCTAACAGCTCTTCTGTCACTAGGAATATTTTAGAAATCTTTCCTGCCCAAAGCTATAACCCCATTACTATAAAACATTCCTCTCCAACAGATGATGCCCCTAAATTCACCTTTGATCCAACACAATAAATGCTTGCACATGTTTTTGCTTTAATGCACTATCTACCTCGTTGCTACATGCTAACAACATGCAACTTGCACACTGACTCTACAGTCTACATAGAGCACACTTGTACTTTACGGTCATATTTATTCTTGTTTCTATATTTCTATCTTCATGTTGTGTATGTGTACTTCAAACTGCTGCAACAAGGGGATTTAGGATCCATAAAGTATGTTCAATCTAAATCTCTTTGTATTTTGCCAGAATCCAGAATACCATGGCTTCTCCAGTGACCCTGTTGTGGATGAGTGGAACATGAGGGTGGGCTTCTTCTTTGGCATCTCAGTGGCTCTCGTTATCGGAGGAACATTCATCCACTACTTACCAGACCATGGGTGAGATCTTATCATCCTAGAGAATATTCTTTTTCAATGGGAGTTCAATACAAAGTGGAATGGGTCAACTCATCCCAAAGATTCTCATAATTTGAGCCCTAGGCATGATGGGTGCATCACTTCACCTGCTTCTCTTCTTACCCTGATGCACCCATCACTCTGAAACAGGCTAAATCTGGACTCAGCAAACCACAAGACGTTTCCGTCCTTGCTCCAAAGTCCAAACTTTATCCTCCCTAGGAAATTCATCCCTTTTAGTTTAAAATCACTAATAACGGATTTTCTTAAGGCTTACACAGCTGTTTATTCCCAATCCCTTGAGTTCCCTTTGCATTGTGGGTGTGGAAATGCTCTAACTTTCACTATTAAACACAGCCCTGAGTTCTGTTGTTGACTTTTTACCATTTGATTTACTAAATGTTTAAGTGAGTACCATCATTCAGGATTTTTCCTGACCCTGTTTTTTTCCTTCGAAGATAATGGTTCAATTCTATCCTTCCAGGTTTAATGATTTGTTGGACAGCTAATAACCTCATTTCAGTACTCTCAGCGCTCTCCTTAGTTGTTTTCTTTGCTTGATGCAGTTCAATAATTTGACCCTTCTGAAACAGAGTAACATCTTTCTCACAACCACGGGATGTATCTTCCGACATGGTTGTTAAAGAAAAGAGAAACTACTAACTGCATCAGTTAGGGCTAAATAATGTTGCTGGCCGAAACATATTAATCCAGAAGTGTATATATATATAGTGTGTTTGTCTGTATTTTACTGCACAGGTAGAAATTACCACATAACTTTGCAATCTTATTCTCCTTTCTTTCTCATCTCTGTGTGTGAATCTTCTCTTGCGTGTGTTTTCCAGGATGCGGCAGTGGGCCAGAAGGGAGGCGGAGCGTCTGATCCTGCAGAAAGAGAAGGAGGGTTTGCCTGTCATAGAGGAGAACTACTACGACTCAAGCAAAATTACTTTTCCTACAGCTGGAGAGTCATAAGATGTTCAACACCCACTTCCTGTATTTCTTGATTATTGTATTTCACTGATAGAATAAATGATGGATTATTTGTATGGACAATCATTTGTTTTTACTGCTACAGTTTTATCTTTCGCTTTGACGTAGAAAAGAGTATATTTTTCTGGAACACTAGTTCAAAAGTAATACCTGAGCTCAAATGGATTGAAATTAATAGTTTAAAAGGCACAGCTGGAAGCAAAAAAGAGAAAAAAAAAGTTTTTTATCGCAAATATAACACTAAGTACCTTTTTGTAACTACTGCAATCTCAACATTATCCATTACTGTCTAGAAAAAACATTTATCCTATGACTAGCTGAAAATGTGATGCATAATTTGAAAAGTCAGTTTTGTTTCATTGCTCAACAGAACAGCAATTAAAGTTCCATGCCTTACCCAGACGGTTATCTTCTGGGTTTTAAGAGAAGGGAGAGGGGAATTTTTGGAGGTAAGATTTTAAAACGTGTAAAATATTTCCAGTGGAATAAGTCCCAAACTTTGATCTACATCAAAAATGTTCCGTCATGATTCACTGAATAATTACTGTTCTAAAAAAACAGGAATTATTAACTATTTAACCATAAAAGTTTAATCCCAAACTGGCAGCGCTATACTATTGAAGAATATAATTGTATCCCCGACTTTTCGGGGATACAATGCTGCACATCATGTGCAGCATTGTACGTCTCAACTCGAAAACTATTTCATCGATCTTTTTTATACCCACATAGACTGTAGTGCGAGGAAGATGCGAGGATTCATTTTGGGAAAGATCTACATTTATGACACAAAGTTCTCGGACAATATTTCTCAACCATTGGTCCTATTTAGTCCGAATATAGTGCATAATGACTCGAGGAGCGATAAGATGTATAAATCATATTTTACTCAGTGGGGGAGCTTCTTTTTTTTTTTTTTACGAAAAATACTTTGGACAACTTCACTAAAGTGCTACAACATTTATAATTATACATTTGAAGGGGAACATATTGTTACAAATGTAGTATTTACTGTAAACAAAATTTACTGTCAATTAATAAACAACCTACATATCAGTTTTGAACATTGTACACTACAGGAAATAATGGAGCATTATTTATTAGCAAGAAATTACACTGTGGATTAGTCTCGTGCTTATCTAAAGAAGTACAAAGACCAATAATGTATTTTTGATTTATGTCTTACTATGCAAATTGACACGTTGTGCTTGAAAAGTTTTGTTCTCTTCCAAATCTCAAACTTTTGTATTTATGCCAGAAGTTTTGTTTTCAAATTTTGACACAAATCAGACGCCAAATATAATGGGGTATTTCTGCAGACGATATTAAGAATACTGTCAGTTCCACTCCTGCTCGGAGGACGGCGCTCGAGCTCTGAAAAGCTCTTATAGCACACACCCATTGGCTGACAGAAGAAGTCCTCAAAGGCGCATGCGCGTTTGAATGACGGCGGGAATTTGGCGGTTAGTACAGAACTGTTCAGAGTGATAACTTCAACAAGTCTGAACTGTGTTCTACTGTCTACCACCCTGTGAATAGAGTCGTTGGCGGATGCTGCTGCTAGTGCAATGTCTTCCCACACACTGAATGGAGTAAAAGTGAATTTCCCCTTTCCTCCGTATGACTGTCAGAAGGATTACATGAGCAAAGTGATAGAATGTCTTCAGAAGGTGAGCCACTTAATGCCATGCTATTAATGAGAATACACGTGATAAATGTTCTTCATTATCTAGAAATAATTTAAATTTGTTTGAAGTGGAAAATGTTACTTCTTGCCACTATTTGGAGGGAATTACACCATATTGTATTATCCTGCGTATGATAGCTGCTAATATTTAATTTTCAAATCAGTCAATGGCTTCATCATTGCTTACATCAATGCAAAGCTGTTTGGGCAAAATCTTGACATGACGTAATGGAATTGCCATGTTTGCAGGTGTGACGTGTTTACCTCCTCAATAACAGTGGTATGCAGAACCTAGCAAGGGTTTTTCATTTTAATTTCAAAGCCTTTCTTTTCATTGAACTATTGTGTCCAGCAAGGGGTTAACGCTGCAACTTAAGCATTTAGAAAAACGAAAGCCACAACAAAACCGTAGTCTTTACAAAGATAACTTAAAAGTGATGAACCCCCGGACGGCTTTTTAATGCTTCATAATACACAAACATTCCACAAGTTTTCATCCGCTGTGGTGTTCCACTTAACTTCGGGTTCATTTGACTAAGAATATAACTTCAATCGGCATCATGAAAACAAGTTAAATTTAACAATGACCATGACACACTCAGTACACAAGACAAAACAATGACGTCACCATGGCAATTCCTGTTGGGTAAAATAGAAGTTCTTTCTGGAAAAAAAACTTCTTTACACGTCTCCCTTTTTTGTTCTAGAAGGTGAATGGGGTTCTCGAGAGTCCGACAGGTACCGGAAAAACCCTGAGCCTGCTTTGTGCCACCTTGGCCTGGAGAGAGAACTTCAAGGACACTATCTCTGCCCGCAAGATAGCAGAAAGGCTTGGTGGTCAGGAGATGTTCCCAAACACACCTGTGTCATCCTGGGGGACAGCTGCTACAGATGGTGACACGCAAAGTATGTTCTTATCACCACACAGCCAAGGGTGCATCAATGCTGGCCTTTTGCATGACCCAGTACACATGTAAACACAACCTGCTTTGTGTTTTAGATTACTTAACATACAGATCGCCGGATTTTGTCAGTTTAGAGTGTTAGAATCTGTCAGTACTAGGGGAGACGGAGTGGATAGTCGAATAAGTGAATAACTGTCATTTACTCTGATCCGAAGTTTTGTGGCTTGACTGGCAAACTGGCAGTTTTGAACTAACGGAGATGTGTTTGTTAGACTCCATTTCACTAATAAAGCCATTTGTAAGCAAATGCACACGAGATGATAACTTTATTCTTTATTGTGTTATGGTGTACATGTCTGGCAACAAATCATATAACAGCAATACAAGAAAGCAGTGAAATAAAATAACAGAAAACAGTGCACATTCAGGTTTGCTCAGCGAGACCTATGGTTCAAATCAAACTGCAACCATCAAAGCTTATAAGGTAGTATATCGGTAATCATCCCTGCCCAGTCACGTTTGATGCTTTGCATCTGCGTTGAATAGCCATTCAAAAAAAATGATTGTTATATGACAACAATCATTTCTAAAAACAAGGCCTGGTCAAAAGGAACTTTTAATGTCTTAACTATTATTCTGTCTCCATTATTGTCTTCCAGCCTACTACACAGATGTTCCTAAGATCATATATGCATCCAGGACTCACTCTCAGCTTGCACAGGTTATCACTGAATTAAAAAGAACTTCATACAGGTAAACTATATAACACAAGATGTTAGGAATCTACAATCAAATATATTTGTCAATGTAATATGAACTGCTTTTATAGTTCTCTGTTGGAACTCCATTTAGTCCATTTTGAGAAATGTAAGCGCTGAAAAGCTTAATACCAACCAGCTCTGCCACTTGGATGATCTGCTGACCCTTAACTAGCAGAACATGTTTCTGATATTAAGCACAGGTGAGACAAATCTCAATGTATCTCTATCTGATACAGACCAAAGGTGTGTGTGCTGGGTTCAAGAGAGCAGCTGTGTATCAACCCAGAAGTGATGCGTCAGGAGAACAACCATGCCAAGGTCTGTGAATAGAAACCCATTCAACAGTAAATGCTGATTCAGCAAGTTATTATAGCTGTATAGAATTTGTCAGCTCCATTAAAGAAGCTGCAGGTCTGTTAGTGGTGGTTCTGGTTGTGAAAAGGTGATAATGAATGATTGCTTTTAGATCTGAATATGTTCCGTGTGTTTATTTGATGAAACCACCTCTGTTTCAGGTCCATATGTGCAGGAGTAAAGTTTCCACCAGGTCATGTATGTACTACAATAACGTTGAAGGTAATTGTTTATAAGATACTCATTCAGTACATATGAGTAGGTCTGCAACACTTAACAGCACAGCAGCGAACCGCTGCTGTGCAGCAGCGAACCGCTATTGTTGCCAGAGTATTAAGTGTGTAGAACATCTGTCAATTACCTTTGTTTTATAAATGCTACCGATGTATTCATTGTACAAGTCTTAATGATCTCTTTCCCATTAGAGAAGAGCACTGACAGAGACTTGGCAAACTCTATTCTTGATGTTGAAGATTTGGTCAAATTTGGCAACAAACAGAGGTGGGTTTTATGTTGTATGTATATTTACCCATAATTATATTCAATTAACTAATCATTGGTGTGATTCATTAAAAGTCCAATTATCCAGTTGGTGCTTGTTGCAGCAACCATGAATATTATAAAAATGCTGTACTACTACTACTACTTCTCTATGTCAGAAAATACTCACATAACAATGCAGTTGTCAGGTCTGGGCTGAGGCTTTCAGGCCCAACAAGTGAAACATGAGCAGGATGTAAATAAAATACCACTATTATATACTATTTAATACTGTACTAAGTATGTTAAAATATTTCAATCATACCTACATTTGAGAAAACCGTTGCAACCTATGAAAATGTTTGGCCGGATTTGACATGTTTTTTGGCGGGATGTAAGCCCAAGATGGATGAGTCAAAAATTAAAAATGTCTGCTATCCTTATTCCAGTTAAACTCCATTCCCTCTCTTTTAGTGTCAGGAGTATTATACATGTTTTACTTGTGGTAAAGATTGCTGATGCTGCTTTTTAAAAAAAACTGTTAATGTTACCCTATTCCAGCAGCTGCAGTAGTAAATTTGACCTGATTAAATCAATCTAGTGTTCCTGCATTGATTATGGACATCTTATTGTAGCCTTTAACATTTTTCTGCAGGGTCTGCCCTTACTACCTCTCTCGATCCTTGAAGCAGCAAGCAGAGATCATTTTTATGCCTTACAACTACCTGCTGGACCCCAAGGTGAGTTTGTTTGCTGCCATTGCATCTTAAAGTAACAATAAGTGAGATGATTTAGTTGAGCTCTGCTCTTACTAACTCTTAAATAAAAAGGAAATTAATCACTTTTCAATGGATACTTATGGTAAGAATGATAAATTCCCTTCGGTCAAATGTAAAGCAGAATTTGAGTTTCTCCACCTCTGCGGTAGGAAGTTGTTTATAGCTCAATGTAGGATTCTCCTTATTTACTAGACTAATATCACCAAGATGATGTGAATGTGTCTGAATTATTGCTATGAGCAAAGATATTCTCTATGAAATAGTGACAGGGTTGACTGCAAATGCTTGCAGATATTTTCAGTAGAGGATTAACACATAAATCGGGGTTTCTGCCAGATCTGAAATGTGATAATCTGACTTTTAAGTCTTTAAAAATGTGTTGAAGTACATTATACAAAGTATTAAATATGCTGAGAGAGGTCTTGAATATCTTACGGTTCACTTGATCCTACTTCTGCCGTGCTCATTGAAAGGCTTCCGTTGCACTTCAAAATTAGCTTTTCAAACACCATAATGTGAACACACAGTTCTGTGAGAAGATTAACTTACTTTGCAAGTAACTGGTATTCAATGTTACGTCATATCCAGATACCTTTTTGAAATACAAATTGTTTATTCTATTCTCACAACAGCAGCTGTGCACCTATAGAAGACTTGTTGTTAAATATATATTCTGAAACGGATTAAAGTAATGTGGTACCAACGACATTGAAAGCCTAAAAGAAAGTCACAAGTAGTTTATTAAACTAGAGAGGATTCATCGAAGTTGGTGCTTTTGCACACATGCAAAACATGTGCAATTTCTCATAAATAGGAGGATTAGAGCTGGGGGTGCGGCTAGGGGGGAATCCACTAGTTACTGGATTGTGTGAGGATTTATTGTCTGAAAGGTATACGACATATATGAAAACATCGAAAATGGCCAGCAAAAGCTAAAAAATGGACTGTACTCATGTAGCGCCTGCCATGGCATTCACACAAACATTCATACAGTGGTGGCAGAGAGTAGAGGAGGGCACCACCTGCTCATCGTGAGCGATAGCCATTCACACCATCACTTATACACCAGTGGGCCTGCTTCTTGCCCAAAGCTACGTGCATCCTGCAGGAGCAGCGGATCGAACCACCGACCCTCGGATATTTTGAATATTTTAAGCCTTTCATTTTTATTTAAATCTTGGTATCTTTTTTATATATATATATATATATATATATATATATATGCAATAAGAAATAATTACAGGTAGCAGGGCCAATTTAATTTATTTCTTTTTAACTGTCTCTTAAATCGAATACCCCCATTCTTTGAGGTGCGGAGAATTATGTGCTTGTTAAGGGAATTACTTCACTGTGATGTTGATGTTCTATTAAACATTTATCCAGTGTCTAATCAATTATTATTTCTCTGGGTATGAGGAGTTGGAGGGGGTGAAATCAATTGACAACAATTGTTATTTAAGTTGACCTCCACTTGGCGATACAAAAGATTTCGTTTACCTTGACATTGCCCTTTGTTCCACAGAGCCGTAGGGCGCACAACATTGAACTAAACGGAGCTGTGATCATCTTTGATGAAGCTCACAATGTGGTAAGACTTTGGATAGAAATGTATAATCTCTCTCTCTCTGTCAGAATGTATTTAATTATACTTTACAGAAGAAATTGTGCAGTAAGTATCACTAAGTGCCTGTAATGATTATTTTAGATTTGATAAAAGCACAACTTGTCTCAAAGCTTGGTGTTTCAGTCAACTGTTTACAGAAAGGGACAAAAGGGAAGAATGACTGAGAAGAATCTTGTGGGAGAGAATAAAACTGTTTGACTTGTACTTTATTTGAAGCACACTGACATCTGACATTAAAAGCGCATATTTGCCTGCCCAACCTGAGACTTGACTTTAATGCACAAAAGCTATGGTGTAGATAAAAACAATAGAATGAAGCAGATGCAGTTTCTGTTGTCTGCAGGAGAAAACGTGTGAAGAATCCACATCGTTTGACCTGACTCCCTACGATGTAGCTTCTGCGATCGCTGCTGTGGACAAGCTCCTGGTGGAGCAGGCTAAAGAGGTCAGCAGTGGAGACTCCTTCACTGAAGACTTCAATGTAGAATCCATCAGCTCTGGTAAGATTTTTTCTATGTCTTCTGAGCATTTGATATATATGCATCCGTGTGTGTTTATATAATATACACAATACTTAAAGTTTAGCTTGGAGCATTTTTTGTTGCAGGGTCAAAAATGAATATAACCACCGTTGCTAAAATCAAACGTAAGTATTCTAAAATGTATATGGTAGCTAAAGTAACCTAATCAATTACCTTTGAATACTTTTTGATTTTTTTTTTTAACAATCTGACTGCTATTTCAGAGATACTGTTGGATCTCGAAGCTGCTATTGATTCTTATGATGTACCAAGTGAGAAAGGCATCACAAAACCTGGAATGTACGTGAAAGTTTTGTTGCAACCGTATTCAGTCAGTCTGTCTGTAATAATTACTACTATTGATATAAAACGAATAACGTTATCTACTGCCGATACTGCCATGACATCTGATGGATTTTCGTTTCCAATCCACCTGTCGAGGTGTAAGACATTTCTCAGGGTCAAAATCTGATTTCCCTTTGACTTTCTGCACAACGTTTGTTGAATGTAAATTCATAATCAGGTGTGGTTTGTCGATCATCCTGTGTTTGTCTCTAGCTTCATTTATGAGCTTTTGGAAAGAGCCCATCTGACCTACAGCAGTAAGACGGCGGTCTATGAGGCCCTTGAGCAGATCATGGGATATTTAGTCGGGCGTAAGTTTGGTTTCTTTCTTCATATATTTCCTTCCTTCAATTGCGTGATGATTTTAATTTTTTTTAAACACATGGATTGTCCTTTCATACCTACATAGTAGACTGAAGTGGGAGCTAAAAGTACTGCTATAACTATGGATATTATATAGATATATTATATAGACCCTTTGACAAAACAAAATAACACATATTGTCATTTGTGTAATCGCCATATGAGACACCTGACATACCTTTCTCATCAGAACCAGGAATATTCCTGAATACAAGTGGACTGCAGAAGCTGGCTAATATCATACAGGTGTGCTACATCATGAAGATAAGACTACTTAAGAAATGCAATTATTTTCTTTGTCCCTCAGGGTGAAGTGTGCAAGTTGATCCGATTGTGTGTCAAATGCAAAGCTGGAGCGCAAGAGAGTAGGACCAAGGGGGATAAGCTCAACATAAATAGGCTTTACGAAACTGACGTTACAAAACCTTAAATGACTAAAATTAACTGGGTCAATTCAAAGAAAACACATCTAATTCAGAAACTTAAATGTGGATCAATAGTTTAGCATATACTGTATGATCAAACAATTCTAAAGAGATCTTTTCAGATTCGTCAAGAAGCTCTTTGTAGGTCAAATGAACATTCTCAGCTTCATAAAGATGTCCCAAGCTGGTTAATGATATTGAGATAATAAACAACACTGTTACTTGGCATCCTGCGGCATTTGAACATGTCTGTAAGTTGTGATGACAAAATATTTGTCAATACTCACAGGCAGTCGACCACACAAGAATGTAATGCTTTTACTTTTTAGGGTTGACTTGGAGCAACCGTTCCACACATGAATTTGGTGGACTAGACATACACAGTCCATCCGTACACCATCTGATCACTACGTTTATATCGCACATTTATACTGCATATTTGTGCATTCGCCAATGCAGAAATATAGAATTTTAAGAGCACAGTTTGATTGATTTATGAGATTGGTATTGATCCTCTGACTGTGAGGAGGCAGTAAACATTTTCCTGAGTATATTTTGTGGACTATCGTCTCCTGCTGGAAGAATGTGTAACGGATTTATTGAATAAACAGCAACTTTTTTTTTAACTCTGAATACCACTTAATATGAATTCTTACTTTTTCTGCTTTTTCTGTAGTTGGTGTTCTGTGGGGAACCATCCGAAAAGGACAAACAAGAGCAGATGAAGAATAATACAGCCTACTTTAAGGTCTGTGCTCCAAATGAAAATGAAAATGATTGTACACCTCCACCTGTTTTTTGCATTATGCCGAATGATACATCGTCAGCTGTCATCTGTCTGGCTCAGGTTCATATCCATCGAGACATGAGCAATCAGAAGAAAAAACAGAGCACCGATATCTGGGCTCCATCTTCAACAAAGAAACAAGGTAATGTTACACCACTTGTGACGTGCACACTGACATGATTCACTCAGTTACAGCAACAGAATTATTGCCCCTTCTATTGCTACCAACATGTAGTACGTGAGGCGTATCCAATATTTGACGTTTTCACTTGTTTATAACTTTATCTGGTTGTATTTACTCTGCTATGAGTTGACGATGAAACTATATATATATATATATTATATTTTATTACTTCATATGATATATATGCTCTGTGCGATATATGTGTGAAAACAGTGCAATTATGCTGGTGCTTCACTACCGCTCAGTCCTAATGGCTATTACTATTACCAAAACTTATCATGACAATAATAATAAAAGGCATATTTTCACTATTACTTTGATGTGATTTATATTATAAGGTTGGTATATAATTGGCAGAGGAAGACAATTAAACTATTTGCAATAATAATTAATTTACAACTAATTGTGGGACAAAATTTCATGATATTTACTCCGGCCAATAGAGAGTGGGCTGGTACTGCCAAATATAAAATGTATGGTCCGAGCCACCCAAAACTACCCACGTTGGATAAATGTCCCTCCCTTACATCCATTTGACAATATTTAGTTACCATGATAGCACCGCCTGCTGGCAGCAGGAAACCTCAAGTTACAAATATCGTAATGTTAAATTTTATACAGTGGTTTCCCAATGCTGTGTGTGTGTGAGTGTGTGTGTGTAAGGCAAGAAATTTCCGAGCCGTGTTTACATGCAGATGTTGGGGAGTCCAGTCACGGCTGGCCCATGTTCCGAGGAGTCCTGAGTCGCGAGGGCCTGATCAACGATGCTTGCCTCTTTAGTTTATATTTGTGTTTATGGATTGTTTGTGAAATACTACTATACAAATAAACTTAATTATTATTTGTTTCTACTTTGAACCTTTCTGTGTGGATGTCAGCCCCAGAGCTTCAACTTTGAAAGTGGGAGCAGTCATGAGTATTATTAGTTTCTGTCTTTCTTTCTGGTCAGGGAGTATATCTGCTAAATTGTCCTCATGTGTTTCTTTTTACCTCGTAGGTAACATTCTGAGTTACTGGTGCTTCTCTCCTGGCTTCAGTATGCAAGATCTCGTAAATCAAGGTGTTCGCTGCATCATCCTGACCAGTGGCACCCTCTCTCCTTTGTCCTCGTTCACCTGTGAGATGCAGATGTAAGTTATCCTCTTGTTCCAAAGTTGCACGCTTACATTTGGTCACCACTGACATGAGTGATTGAGAAAGTGGCTGATTCTCCCACCGACATTCTCTCATTCTCTTTTCAAAATACAACTCAAAAGTTTAAGTTTGAGCGAGCGCCTGAAACCCCAGTTCTCTGGGTGCTTTTCAAGGGCCATCCACTGCTCCCTCATGGTGGGTTTAGTACGGAGTATAGAATTCACAATATTGTACTGTACTAAACTTGCATGCCTGTGTGATGAATAAAGTATACATTATTGCTATACTGTGCTCAATATTTACCTTCAGTATAACGTTAGCTGAGTGGCTAAAGCTAAAGAGAGCTCAGAGCCAGCCGGGAGACCTGAAGTCCTTGAACAAGGCCAACATAGGGTACATTAATTTTAGCAGGTCAGAATACATACCTAATACACGAGGCTGACCCGCTTTTTCACTTCATCTGTAAAACGTCAAAATAAGAGTACTTAAAAAACATTACTTAATGGGATTAATAACCTTTAAAGGAAAAAAAATCAGAATCAAAAAAAATCGGTATCAACGGATCAGACTTTATAAAAATTGGTGATTGGTCAAGAAAATTTCAATCGGTGCATTTCCAATTAGGAATATTATGTTCAATTTATTCGAGCAGATACTCCTAAGTTTTACACAGTGGGAATTAAGTATGTTACCGGGAATGTCAGAGATGGTATGTTATCCTCAATTTTTAGAATTTATTTTGTGAAGCAGTTGTTGCCAAATGCTTAAATATACTATTTTATCTTTTATCTAATTTTTTTTTAATTCAAGCATGTCTTATCTGCAGTACATAATTAAAGGACCTAATCAGAGTTTTCAAAGAAATATACTCATTTTGGGTTGTTGTTTTTTGTCTTCATAAGTCAACTGTGATCTTGAAGCTGTTTTGTTTTATTGCTGCTGGTTTAGAAAATTCCCAGTGAGTCTAGAGAACAGCCATGTGATTGAGCGGGACCAGATCTTTGTGACTGTCATTGATCGGGGCCCAGATGGAGTCAGCTTGAGTTCCGTGTTTAATAGAAGGTAAGCTAAACAGAGTCTGACTGGATACAGTGCTGTTAAGTATAGGACCCCCCCTCCTGATTCCTCTGTATCGTGTGCATCTCATACTAAACTTTGTTGGCTCTTTAAAACACAATTCGACATAAAACAAACACAACCTGAGCAAATACAAAAATATACATTTTAAAAACACATTTTTAATTGAGGCAAAAGGGCATAATGCATGAATAATACGTAAATCACCAGTGTGAAAATTAATAGCTAGTTATGCCACATATGGCAGCAACAAAGTCTCTATCTATCTAAACTATCTTATAGTATTTTAAATACTATATCATACTAATATACCAATCAGTCTATTATTTCATAATAAACAGACAACAGAACAATCATCCAGGCAATGTGTACAGATGTACTTGGAAGCTTTATGAAATCATCTCTATCAACCGTCTGAATAGCCAACATGTCTCTTTTTTTTTTTTAAATTAAGCACAATGTAAAAAAGGAAAATCTCTGAGATTAAAAATCTCTTTTACAAAAATCTCTACTGCAAAGTCTCCTATAGGAAAGAGTCCTGGCACCTTATAACTTCAACTTGGTAATGCAGTCTCAATGCCTCTTTGGTCATGCACTCTATTTTTGGGTGTTTTTTGATTCAATTTTGCCAAGGGGATAACATACTTCAGATTATTGTCTCACACATATTACACATGTTTGGGAGGTTGCCTTCAATGTTTTCTGGGACTACTGTACTAATGAAAAACCATTTGTGGCCTAGACCACCTCTGAATATAGTTTGATTGATCTGCTGTCTTTTTGATGGTAATACCACAACATATCATTCTGTTATAGGTTTGTTCCTGAAAATATGGCATCTTTAGGAAACACTGTCGGTAAGATCATAATTCATGTATAATAAGTGAATAATAAATAACTCTTCTTTTTTCTATCTCTCACAAACCTGATCCTTGTTCTAGTGATTTTATGGTGAAATAATGACTTCCTCTCTTTTGTAATTTACACATGTTGTATTAGAAAAAGGGGGTAATTTGCTCTTAACTGTCATTTTGAATATGGCCTTTTAAGGTATTTTTCCATAATAATAATAACAGTATTTGTCCTAGTCATCAAATTAATTTAATCCTGTATTCTCACCTCAGCCAATCTGAGCCGTGTGGTTCCTCAAGGTCTTTTAGTTTTTTTCCCCTCCTTTTCTTCAATGGAGAAGACCATGGACTTCTGGAGAGTAAGTGGATATTCAGGATATTTGTTGCACTGTAAAGTGGCCAAATCCAAATGATTTCCAGATTTAATTTTGTGGTGTTAAATCTGTTGGTGTCTGTGTCTGTGACTCTTTTATCAGGCTAACGGACAGGCAGATCGCATTGATACCATAAAGCCCATGTTCGTGGAACCTAAAGGGAAGGGTTCTTTTAATGAAGTGAGGATTTAATTAAATACAAATTAAGTATACAAACATCTTAATGTTGGCTTTGGAATTGCCATTGAGAGACGATCAGTGTGTTTTTGTTGTTGTTTTTTCACAAGTTTAACTAACTGGTCAGGTGAAGTACTGCTCCTTAAAGAGAGTAAAGACTGATTACTACAACTAATCTTGTTTGTCTGTCTGTTCTCAGGTTATTGATGGTTATTACAACAAAGTCAATGATCCAGTTTCTAAAGGGGGATCCTTCTTTGCTGTGTGTCGAGGGAAGGTGAGGTGATGTTTTTTTTTATGGAGCAAGGAAAGTCTGAAATATTTCAGGGATATTTTTTTCTCTGGGAAACCAGTTTTTTTTAGGGAGCAATAGACTGATTTATTTTTTTTGTCAATTCCAAATGTTGCTCCTGGTGGAAACCTCCATGTATGTTCCCCACAGGGATTTTGCACATGGCGTGATGAAGCTCATTGAGTACAATCACCATACTGTGGTAAATGTATTTTAAAAAGAAATACATATTTTGAATAATGAAAAACACAACCATTTAAGTTGCACGCTCCTCTCTTGCTAAAATCATAAAACCCTCCCCAGCTGTGACAAAGTTATTTAAAGTGCCTCCCTTATTTTGCACAACCGCCTCCCTTCTTATAATTAACAGCGAACCAGCCCTTTCACTCTGTTTGATGCCAGCATTAATGCACCAGCTACAGAATACGCATAAGGCCACCTTCTTAAAGGGCCAGACCTATTGTAAGGGCGAGTTGGAAACATTATGCTGGCATCTTTTGTATTCGCTAAAGTTATGAATTAGATTGCTGCAGAATTGTTGTACTTCAGAACTGAGATGCATATACATCAGAATTTAGATTGCATTATTTTTACAATAAGCCCAGCGCTAGCATCAGTAGTTATTATTCTTTGCATGATAGCGTCTCCCACGACTGTGTGAATGGGTGAATACTGACTCGTGTTCATGTAAGCTGTCTGAGAGGTCTAACCAGAAAGGCGCTATTTAGGTCCAGTCCTTTTACAGGTGCATATCGGTCTAAAGGGGATTTTGAACTAAAAAGTTGCTTTCCGAGACTGAAGTCGTCAAACAATCATGTTCGATCAACTTTTATACGAGAAGAGTCCTTTTTTTCTTTTTTTTCAACCGGCAGAAGTTTTAATGTACATGTTTAAATTTTTATCATTGTTTTCTTGTGTCAGGCTAGTGAGGGTCTGGATTTCGCAGACTGCTTTGGTCGGGGTGTCATCATCACAGGCCTTCCTTACCCTCCCAGAATGGACCCTCGAGTAGTACTGAAAATGCAGTTCCTGGATGAAATGAGTTCGAAAAGGACTCCTGGGCTGCAGGTGAGAGGAAACGGAACACTGAATAGGCACAATGTTTAATAGCTCACTCATTCCTAGTATCTCATTATGTGCTTGTGTGCGTGCAGTACCTCTCTGGGCAGCAGTGGTACAGACAGCAGGCTTTCCGAGCTGTGAACCAAGCCATCGGTAGAGTCATTCGCCATAAGGAGGACTATGGAGCCATCTTCCTGTGTGATGAGAGGTCAGACATGGACCATCAGTCATATCCTTACTTCTGACAGTCCCTTGAAAGAGATGATAAATTTCATTCTCAAGTGGGGGTTGAGTTTAGAAGTTAGAAGTTATATCCTGTATTTTCCATAACATAAAACAATAGCTTACACTGAACTGTTCCTGCCATCCACGTGCTCGGTTCCATCTTCACACGACTACAATAACATGTGACTTATCCCACAGGTTTAAAAACCAAGATGTCAGGGCGCAGCTTCCATCATGGGTGAGGCCTTATGTGCGTCTATATGATGGCTTTGGAAATGTGGTCCGTGAGGTCTCGCAGTTCTTCAGAGTTGCGCAGAAATTGGTAAGTTCCTATTACAAATATTCACTGACTCCCCAGCCGACTGTGTGCTTTCGGTGCAGTTTGATAAGGGATGGTAATTTCTGTTTTTAATCCAATGAACTGCAACCCGTGGCAATTATCATCCAAACCTGTACATAAATGCATACACAAAGTCAGCGTGCAAAGGGCTGAGGTGTCATTTCACTTTGAATTAATACTTAAAGGGCATTCACCTCCACATAGTCTTTAATTCCTTAATGAAGCCCTTGCTGTGATATGCTGCCAAATTGAAATGGCTTCGTCCTTTGGCACATCCTGACTCCCTCCTGGTTTCATCTAAGTTTGTTTTTATCTGATCTACTCACTAACCTGTCAGAACAGAATACATTTAAACATGAGACAAAGTCAACCTGAATTTACTCAACATACATGTTGTTGTTGAATCGAGATGCTTATCTAATACCAACTGAGCTTTTGTTTGGAGGACCAGGGTGTCATTACATCTGGTGTGAACCAAACACAGCATTTGACAAAATAACATTATTCATACAGTCAAACTTGGAGTTTGGAGTGAGAGTGTAATGTTGCAGAGATTCTCCGCTGCTTCAAGGCAGCTTCCCCAAAGGGCCATGACTTTAGGAAACATAAATTCAGTATTCCATCAGAAAATTCTGAAGAAGCACATTAGGTCATCAGTCCGTAGATTGTGTGAGTAATGAAACAAAACATTGAACTTAAGCAGAAAATAAGTCCGCCTCTGAATGACTCAAAAGGAATAAGTTTTGAGTTCTGGTGTGATCTAGTCAAATACGGACCTAAATCCCACAGAAATGATAAGGTGGTACCTGGGAAGAGCAGTTTGTGCCCACAGAACAGAATTTCACCACAGCGACACACATTGTTCTCCAGTTATCAGAAGCCTTTGGTGGCTAAAATTGTGGCTAAAGGTGGGTCAACTAGATATTAAGTTTAAGTTTACTTTAGGGATTTAGATATTTGACAATCTTTTTTTGCGGTATAAAATAAAGCAATCTTTTAAAACCTGCATGTTGTATTTTCCCTGAGTGCCTTTTGTTAATTGGGTTACTTTTCTTTTTTTTTCCAAGATCTGATACAATTTAGTGTTGGATTCACACAAAATAGAAGTAAATCAGAAGTAGGTCAAGAACTTCTTTCATAGCTCTGTAATAATCTCTGGTGGACACTGAGCACTTATTTCATTCTTGCTATTGGTGTTCTCTCTTTTTGTTTTTAACGCAGACAGTTGGTACAACTGTAACAAACATTTCTTGTTGGTAATATTAAACAAAGATGGTCTTCTCCAAGAGGAGATCTGGACTAAATCAGTTCCATGGACCTAAGACAATATTCTTAAAACTTGTGAAGAGAGGGCTTAGAAGCAGTTTTAGATTCTACTACATCTAGTTTGTGTGGTATAATTTGATGTAAAATATTCTCTCTGTGCATTTTTTGAAGGGAGATTAGTCTTTGGAGAAATTTCTGTGAGATAAAAGTCGACTTTTTTCCCTTGTTGTTTGTGTATATTTAGTTTCTCCCATTAGCAGGGCATGCCTTTCAGTGCACTGACACAAAATGACTGGATAACATTACCAACCTCTATGAACATGTATTCTATTTTTTGTGCATTCCTCACTTAAATGTACTCACAGCGCACCTGATTATATTCCAGCACAGCATCATGGACGTTGCTCTCTGTTAAATGTCGGCTGTTTATGCTTGAATGTACCAGAGGCCTATGGTAGAGAAGAAGGCAGCAGCAGGGGGGTGCGGGACACTTTGTTCACCAGAAGCTCGGTCCTCTGGCATCACTTCCTGCTCAACCTCCCAAAAATCCCTTGCCCAGAAGGCTAAGATGTTGGATACCCACCTTCCCAGCCTGAAGAAGATGAGACTCCGTGAGTACAAAGATAAAGGCCACATTCCATAGCACATCAAAATCCACAAAGTTCCTGTAAAACTATGCTGAGTCCTGTGTTGATTTGTTGCCTGTTCTTATCTTGGTTCTGTGCCCAGATGAACACAGTGGAGCCAGTGGGATAGCCGGGATCTGCAATGAGTATGAGTTTGTAGTGCCTGAGAGTCAGAGGAGACCAGCCAACCTGCTGGCTGCTCTGGAGCGAGGGGAAAATTGTAGTGTGGAGGATGAGAATGCTCTCGGAGGAGAAGAGAAGGTAGCTTGATGTCTCTCTGCTCTCCTTGTGACTTTTCCTGGTTTACCCTTTTAAAAAAAGGCATGATTATAGTACAAAGTACCAATTCTCATTATTTCATTTAAGAGCCTATTTGGGAATAGGTCAACACAATCAATGCTGATGCTGTGAAACAACAAGGATAAAGTCAAATGACTTGTGTGTTTTCTTTTGAAGGCAAATCGTTTGTCCACACTATCTCTACAATATGCCAAGAGGATGGACGAGGAAATGCGGGGAGGAAAACGCAAAATAAAGTTGGTCCATGAAAAGGTACAGATCCGTTAACACCATCAGTTTTGAGCAGGGGCTGTTTCATGTTGAATTATTCCATAGTACAAGCACATTTTATAAATAGAAATGATATTAGGTGAACATAGAAATTAAAACAATTACCATCTCGGCAGCAATCAAGGATGGAAAAGAGACACCAAAGATGATGTGGATGTTGAGAATTTACACATTAGCTCTTTCTTTCACAACATCCAGCTCCATGGTCAGGCAGAGTTGTCATTATTGTCATTGCAGCATGCAAGCTTTTGTTGGCTGGGGATAGCAGATGTGATATGACCACAACGTCATACAAGAACCTTGGGTAAAATTATAAAAGAACACATCTGAGGGGTTTTTATTTTAGAGGCAAAACCTAGCAGCAGTCACAATCTCTGCTGTGCACAGGAAGTCTATCTTCATGTTTCTTCATTTTGTAGAGGGTGACACATGCTTTCTTTCAGGACACAAACTGTCCTTA